>CP126897.1:64647993-64777993 GCA_030440675.1 Furcifer pardalis | reverse complement strand
GCTTTCCTTTCCTTTTTTTCTTATTTTATTTCAGGGTCACCCAGGAGTGGCAGGTCCAAAAGGCATTCCTGGAAGATGGGGCATCCGAGGGAATCAGGTGTATTTTAAAAACCTAACATTCATTTTAGTTTGCTTTATCAAAATCAGGTGACGTCCACATGACTCCCCTGAAGTTCAGATATAAGGGGAAAATGGGTTTATCATTTATTATGCTTCAGACTACAGATATAGTGGGCAACTCCACCATCAAAATACTTGAGATTTGCTCCTCTTTTACCATGGGTGGATTTGAAGGGGTTTTTTTTTTTTTTGCTACATGCATGATGAAAATGCTGAATCAAATTTATCTGCTTTTTTAAAAATCCAAAACAGCTATAACTCTGTATCACTTTATTGGGGAGGGACATTGTTGTCTTTCATGTATCCAGGCAGATCTAGAACTTTGGACAGAACTTCCCAGCCTCACATGCACATGAATTTGGATTCTGCTGTTATCCAAATTCTGTGATGTAGTTCAATAACATTTTAAAAAGTTAAGTGAAATAAAGAAATATTAGTGCTCCTAAACATGTTTATCAAATATGTTTTAAAATTTGTCCTTTGAGAGATACATCTATGCAGACATTTTTAAAGGGAAATTTGTTGATTAATGTGGGAATCCGATGGAACAAATTTATGAATTGAAACTGAATGTGCTGGAAATGGAGTAAACCTGAAATAGTGCTCCACCTGAAAAATGCTCCTGGGACACTGATGGCAAACCTTTTAGAGACCGAGTGCCCGAACTGAGTGCCCAAAACCCAGTTATTTATCGCAATGTGCCAACACGGCAGGGTGAAATCTGTCCTGGGGGAGGAAAGAAACGCTCTCTTTGAGCAGTTGGGCAGGGGGGCAGGGCAAATTCTGTGCTGGGGAGGGAGGAAGCACTCCGATTGGGCTGCTGGGCAGAGAGGCGGGGAGAACTCTGCTGGGATGACACACATGCCCATAGAGAGGGCTCTGAATGCCACCTCTGACATGCATACCATAGGTTCATCCCCACTGTCCTAGGAGAATATTTATTTTTGTGATATAATATTATATGCTATTGCTGGGAAGAGGGCAATTATGGAGGGGGGGATATGTAAGGTCTCATGTTCAAATATGAAGAGACGTACAGTAAATGATACTTTCCCTTTTTGCAGTTAGACTTTTTGATGTGAATTCTATGAACGTCTTACTTTTCGGTTGGCTAGTCTGACAGCTTTTGCAGTGTAACAAAAATCATGTACTTTTGAGAAGCTGCAACACCAAAACTAAGGCACCCATGAAAATAAGGATTATGTCATTTGAAAGATCGTCTCAGCAACTTTAAGAATTGGTAGAACACAAAAGGCGAAAATGCAAAGCAATGATGTCATTGCTTTTGGAAGTAGCATTGGAAAAGTGACAGTTTTGCTAGGGTGGGTCAGTTGTCAGGGGTCCAGCAAAAAAACTACCCAACCAATTCAGATGATCCAAAGTGTGCTTGAAAGAGGAAAGATTAACCTTTGTGGGGACACTTTCATATTTGGAATTAGACTTCGAAAACATAACCTATGAAGCATTTTACAAAAAACCACTAAAAAGAGGTCACACAAACCCCCAAAAAGGAGGGAAATGCAATTTTAAAAATTAATATGACAACTTTCTGAGGTGGATACAGTTCACATACAACTTGTGGAGAAAAATGATGCCAAAGCAAGAATCCACAAAAAAGATATTGAGGAAAAATGTGACACATTGAAATAACATTTCCGGTGGGTGGGTGTGTTTGGCGGTGATCCAACAAAACAACAACAATGATCAACCGATCAAAGTGATATAAAGTGCGCATGAAATAGGACAGAATAACCTTTCTTTTGATACTTATACAATTTGGATTGGACTTCAGAAACATTTTATATGAAGGTTTAACACCTTAGCTCAGAAAACCTTAGATTTTTCGAACATTTTATGAAAACCTTAATTTTATGAACATAATGTCTTTATTTTCCCCCATTTGAAACATCACCCTTAACTAATGAATGAAATGAAAGAAATAAATGAACTAGGGAGCATAATTCAACACATCAAATCCACACACTAAATCCCAGATGGTAGTGTCCTTAGATTCTACCTGTCACTTCTTCTTTTTGTGTGTGTGTGTGCTGTGGATTTGATTTCTTCTGATGTCCCTCATAATTCCTTAGTTTTAACCTTAAATACAATCTATTCTTATTTACATAGAATTATTGAGGAGATGGCTATTGTTTAGGATGTCAATATTAATGTTATATTAATTTGACAGGGAGAGCCTGGTGATCCTGGAGTGAAAGGGGACAAGGGACTACCTGGGCCACGGGGAATCAGGGTCAGTATTTATATATTCCAGTTTTGATCCTGCTCATATTTCTTCACCGCAGCTGGAAAATTATAGGGTCTGGGATTTTCTTCCAGCAGTTTATTAGCTCCTGGCTACTCAAAAGCTAAATCACTTATTAAACAAAACCCCTGGAACCAGAATTACAACAGCACTTAAGCTTTGCCACTAAATATTGTTAGCTAAACCTCAATACACTTCTGCCTTTTGGCTACCTTGCTAAATTAACATTTCCCAAGACTACAGAAGCTTTTGCAATAGCCTGATGTAATGTTTTGCCTTCTATGTTCCTGGAAGGAACTATTGCAGGAGACCTTACCAAGATGCACATGTCCCTATGAAAATGGAGATAGATAAACTGTCTTTCTTGGCCTGCTATATTGTTCCTTTCATTGTGATTTTCTTCTACCTTTTCTCCAAATACTCTATGTTTCTTCTCTCCCAAATTACTAATAAATCAGCCAGATTTTATTGGGGGCTCAACAGCCTGTGAGAATTCTTTATCAACATCCTGGCTAATAGCCCTGGAAATTTTTTTAACATTACGTATATTGTAAGGTATACAGTCTTATCTATCTCTATTTTTATATTGTGTTACTTATCTAGTGCTGAATTCTCAGCATAATAAATCTTATTTCTATTCAGGTGCCAAAATGCATCTAAAGGAAAATCTTATTCTATTTATTTATTTATTTTTGGGAGGGGAGGAAATGCAGGAAATGAAGACGAGAGATCTCTTTTGTTATCTGATGAAAGAGGTTTCCCAAGATTCATCTTTGCTTCAGGTGTGGTTGCAAAATGGAAGCATTGAGAAGTATGAAAATGACATGCTAATGTAAATAAAATTTGGATTTAGGGAGATGATGGCGCCGTTGGCTTTGGCAGGACAGGAAATAAAGGAGTAAAGGTAAGTTTTTAAATAATCTTAAATACAAACCCAAGTTTCTAAGCAAACACTCACCACAACTCTGTTGCTTTTTTACACAAACACAACAAAAGTGCAGAAATTGTGACAACTAATTGAAACTAATTAACAGAGTGTTGCTTGTGTGCATGGTCACTTGTGAATTGCAAATGACAATTAATTAGTTTCCATTAGCTGCCATGGCATCACAAGATGCTGGCCATTGCTATTATCAGTTGGAATTAAGGCATATACTGTGCAGTTTGTTTTGAAAGTATGAATATTAGTGAACTTACTTAAGCAGTGTCTCCCACTTCTTTGGTGCCCATCAGACTGGCAACAAATAGAGCCATTCAAAACAAAAGCAGTTTGGTTTATAGTGGTTTCTGCATGTTTGGGCATCTTCTCACATATAAAGAGATCACTTTTCCTATACATTATAAGAAAGAGGATATTTGAAACCTCTAAAATTCATAGATGAGGGCCCGTAGGCTTCTTGGGTACACAGATTGTGTTTGGAAACTAAATCACAGAAAACAGAGGTTGATTAAGAAAATTAATAATGGAGAAAGTTCATATCTTATATTCTACTGGAAGCCCCAATATATCTATGTACCATATATAGAAATGTGGTGAAAACAGGTCCTAGTCTCTGCCGACAAGAAATGAACTCACTGCAAAGGATTCGTGGCTAGATGAAAGTAGATCATGAAGTGAAGTATCAGACAAATCTCACTAAAGTTCTACATAAAAAGAAGAAAACAGGGAGGGTAAAAGACTTGTCCCACAGCATAACAAGAGAACAGGTAAGCACAAATAAAAGTGACCTTTGGATGAATTGTAATTTAATGGAGAGAAAAATGGAAAGTCCCTTTCTCTTTAGATTATTGTTCAGATTGCTATTTGATATAGCTTGATCTGTTAGCCAGCGACCAGATAATGTACTACAGATTACGAACCAGATCAACTCTGCTCTATGCCCTATCTGGACCTTTTAAGTTCAAAGACAAGGCTGTTCTTTTTTTAGAGGAGTCTGGTATGATCAGGATCAGAGGAAAGGGTTGCTTTAAAGTGGGGGTCTTCAACCTCTTCAAGTCGGGGGCCAGGTCACACTCCCTCAAACAGTTGAGGGGGCAGGACTGGTATACATTTATGATGGCCACGGACTCATTTATGGCTGTTGTAAATGTGTTTATGACATCCGTAAATGAGTCAGCAGCCAATTTGGGGGGGGGGGGGCTGGAGTGAGGGTGGGGGCTCGATTACTTGGCACTGTTGGCTGGATTCAGCCCATGGGCCATATGTTGAGAACCCCTGCTTTAAAGCTATCTTTTAAGATTGCGCTCAGGAAGACACACTTTCCAGCATGATCCAGTGCAATCTTTACATCATCATCATCTTATCACACCTCTACTTCTTCTTCCGTGTCTAGGCTTTGTACATTTATGGAAAATATATATTTATAACAGCACCAGATAAACATAGCTAAGCCTTGTTTTTATCTTATGTGTGTTACAGGGGAAAATGGGATTTCCTGGACCCATAGGATGGAGGGTAAGGTACTTTCAAAAATTCCAGTAAAAGAATCTGTATCGTCACTCAGCCATTGTCAGTATGTTTTAATCATCTAGAAACTGTATGGGCAAAAGTGTGGATGAAAAATCTTCTTGTGGATTAGCTGTTTGTCTGACTTTTGATTAAGAAAGAACATCAAGATCTTACTTGAGGAACACTGTAACTGCATGTGCCAAACCAAAGATCATCTTGTACCGTAGATTACTGCAAAGATGACTACTGTGCTCCAGTCTTAAGAAATCTTGGAAGTTTTCTGGATTCATTTGGACTTCTGCACATTCCTTACAGAAACTGGCTCATGTCCTTAGGGCCACTGTAGTATTTTCTCCAATCATATTTTAAGGTGCAATCAGAAATCAGGAAAGATCTGCCTTTCATCATACTAGAAAGGGTTACTTTGCAAAGCATACTTTCCAGGTCGCCTCGAAAAACCAGTAGCCATATAGCTGGCCAAAACGGTTCAGCTTGGCTATAGATCAAGATCAGGCTGAAGCACAATTCTCTCTGTGTTGTGTGATCACCAGGGAATAGATTACCCTGGACTACACCAGAAGCTATTTAAAATGAAATCTGTTTCCCGGTGTGCTCACACCCTTGGTTGGTAACATGCTTTTGCATTAATGTTCTGCGTTAACTGTAATACTTCTCCCCTACAGGAGATTGTGTCTATAGTTGCCTCCTCCACACTCTTTAGATGAAAATTCAGTTGCAGCCTTATTCATTTCTAACCTTATGTCCTCAATTGGGCTGCAGAGAGGCTGGTGGCATCAATCTTGAGAGTTACATTGGTTCCCAGGTTCATTTAAAACTCAATAAAAAGCAATGCTTCTTTTAAAGTTTCAAAACTCTGTGTCTAAGCAGGGTAAGGTAAAGTATCATCTTCTCCTATGTGAAGCCACCTTTCCATTAAGTTTTGCTTCAGAGGCCCTACTTCAAGCATCTTTAATGTTAGGAATATAGAGGGACATTGACCGAGACAGGGCCTAATATTTGGAATCGGATCTGACACAAGAAGAAGAATTATAAGGAACAAGGGTTTTGGATTTTGACTACAAATGCCATTATTATTTCCCATTCTGAGAGTCCTGCCTGACTTACATGGACCTTACAGATGCCTAAATGTGGTCAGCTGAGAAAAAAAGCCTAACTTGGAAGACTTTGAAGCTTAGCTAGTTCTAGCTCCATCCAAACTTTCTGTTTCTATACTTGTGCTAGCTGTCTTTCTAAACTTGTGTTAGCTATCTTTCTGAACAGGAATCTAATAGGAGCTAGACCAAGGATTCTCAACCTGCTGCCCTCAGCACCATTTCATGTGCCTCCCCCATCGCCTCCACCACACCAGGAAGTGTCATGTAGTAGAGAAAGGGCAAAATGGCCGTCTGGTCCCCGAAGTTGTCTGAGGTTGGGTTTTATGTTGGGATTGTTTTAAATTTAAACATTTTAGTAGACATTTTTGATATTACGGTGCTTTGATTCAAAACAAAGGACATAGACCTCTTGATAAACAATGAGAATCTTCAAAAAAACATTTCCCCATTCATATATATCATTTCTTTTTTAAAAAAATCTGTTTTTAATCTGTTTAATTTAGGGAACCGTCGGTGACACTGGGATTCCAGGAGAACCTGGACCAAAAGGGATCCGTAGGCAAACGGCAAGCAAAATTTTAATACTCCATCAATAGCAAACTAATTTAAAATTCAGGCGAATGTGTGAAAAATGTTTCAATATTAGTTACACATTTAAAATCCAGCCCACAATTCCAATAGAATGCAGGATTTGGATTTATATCTGCATATCAATAATGTAAATCTGTTCATCTCTTCAGAATTCTCCTTATCACGACAATTATGTGATCTAGTAGGCAGAGTGCAAACGCTAGAACAAATTTAAGTGTAGATTGAAAGTTTCTTTTTAGCCATTAAGAGCCATGAACAACGGTGGACTATGGAATTCAAATTGGCTTGCAGAATTGGTAAAATATGGGTGGGAGTAAACAATCTAAATTCTTATTAACTGTATACAGTTATGTGAAAACGTCTTAGGCTACCATGAGCTGGTTGCATGATTTGAGGGGTCATAACTCAGACACCAGAAATCAAAATTTGGAGAGGATTGAGAGGAGAGTCAACAGAAGACTCTGTCCAGTTGTGGTGGGTCTAGGTGTCTAGGGACTGAGTTAGGCTCCCACAATCACTCATTAAAGTTTCCCCAAACCAGCTGGTAGTGGCCCAAGACTTTTGCACAGTACTGTAGACTCAGCTGTATAGGTGTTTAAATGCTAACCACAAGGAATTAGAATTAAGCTAATTTTCAAGTATCCACACAATATACATAACAATTTCAGAACTAGCAATCTCAGTTACTTTATTGCCTGTACTATATGCTAATTGTTAGTATCATTGCGTGGTATGAATACCATTAAAGGAACTGTCATTATGTCATTGATTTCAGGGTCCTGAAGGTATTCCTGGCATAAAAGGAACACCAGGGGATCCTGGTCCTCCAGGACGCAAGGTTGGCAACCTTTATGACAGATCTTTTGTGAAACTTCATTTGCATGGAAAAAACAATCATGCAGTGGGGAGAGCACAATGCAGTTATGATGCAAAGCTTCAGTGTTTTACAGTTTTCTCATTTTCATGTCACCATAGCAAATGCAAATATTATTTCCCTATGTGTGTTGAGTCATGCTGGAGACTTTTTTCATACAATAAGATTTTCTAGTTCCTCTGATTTGCCTATTGATGTATCAGCAGACCCCATGTGATCGTGATGGGCTTACCATGAGATATTAATTAGTGCATACGCTACCATTTATGCTGCTTCAAAGTCATTATGTTATGTTTCTAATTGATTGGTGATGTGGTTGTCTTATGCAAAGTTGAAGATAAATTTAAGGGTGGAGAGCAGCTTCTTGGCTTTTCCTTGCATATTTATTGAAGGGAAAAGCTACCTGTTGAAAACACCTCTAGTTTATAGGGAGGTATCAGTGTGAGTGCTTCAGACAATACATTTATGATTCCTGCATTGAGCCTAAAAGGCCCCTTCCAACCCAGTTATTCTATGATTCTATGGTGCCATCACTCCTTCATTCACTTAATTTTCCAGGACCGTGCAGATGACATCACCTTGGCTTTGTAACCTGCCTGCTTTCCCACACTTCTTCCATCAAGATGAAATGTTTTAGGGAGTGGCATAACACATTTTGACTGATACCCTTAGGATCCCCATGTACAGAAGTATTCTAAGGCACTAACTACATGCTAGATTTGCATTTGGCTTATTCACGAATTCGCAGGGACATCTTCAGGCATGCCATGTTTTGCATATTTGAGGCTCAGATGGTACAGTGTGTTGTGCTTAAGAATGTGTGCCTTATGTCAGTAGACTGTACTGTCACAATAACACAATTCATCGTGCTGTTAGGTTTCCCAATGTTTTGCATGTGATTGCCCTGAACACTTTTTCATTTTGCCATGATGCGAGATCTATCAGCTCTTTGAGAAAACTTTCAGCCTTATAACCAGTGATGGGATGTAACAGGTTCGCACCAGTTTGCCAGAACCGGTAGTAACTTTCCCCAGTGTCCCGGAGAACCAGTAGCAGCTTTTTTTGGGGGGGAAACCACCTTCAGGGCTTACCTTTTCACTGGTTTCCCCCCCCTGCACATGTGCACCAAGCGCTTGGTGTGCATGCACGCCTACAGTGGTTGGCCCGTATGCACAGCCTCCTTGCTGTTTGAGTGGGTGGGTGTATTTTAATGTATTTTTAATTTTATTTATTTATTTTATTTTATTTATTTTATTTATTTACAGGTTTGTGTTGTGGGTGGGTGGGTGGTTTGAGGAGTGTGTCCATGTGCATGAGCTTATTTTTATTTTATTTTATTATTATTATTTATTTATTATTTTTCTTTGGCCCCACCCACAACATCATGATGTCATGATGTTGGCTCCGCCCACAACATCATGATGTCATGATGTTGGCTCTGCCCATACTGTGATGATGTCACAGTGTGGTAGTAAAATTTTTGACATCCCACCACTGCTTATAACCAATCTCAACTATGTATGAAAATGATTTCCTGAGAATGTATGCAAAGGTAATTTGTTATTGTTTTTTCTTCTTTTCAGGGTGTTAAAGGAACCAAGGGTGTTGCTTCCTTTTCTGTATGTATCTTTTGTACATATATTAAACATGTAAAAAAACAAAACCCAACCAGTTCTTTGATCATTCATATATTCCCTTTCATTTCTTTCCCTGTAGCCATGTCAACTCATTGCTTATATTCGGGAACACAGTTGTAAGTACTGATTCCAATATCAGCGATCTTGTGTTTGTGCATGTACTGGGGTATAAAGGGAATCATTATCTTATTGTGATCAGTACAAAGACTTTGATCTCATGGACATGCAGTCAGGTATTCTTCTCTGCAGAATAAAGGCTAACTGCTGCTAATTAAATACACTATGCAACAAAAAATTTGCTACTGGGTGAAAATAACATGATTGTTATGTAATAGGGTGCGCTGATTCCGATTTTGTAATCAGAAATGTTGTAGGACATCTGGATTTAAAGTTACAGCTGAAAGTCATATTATATTAAAAGCCTGTACATGGGTTAATATGTAGCTGCATCAACGAGCCGTGTTTGATGTACGATTGTGTGTGTGTGTGTGTGTGTGTGTGTGTGTGTGTGTGTGTGTGTGTGTGTGTGTGTGTGTGTGTGTGTGTGTGTGTTCGTCCATCAGTCTAATTCAGAGGTGACTAGAGAATAGTTCGTGCTAGTGTGGTTCTGTGTTTTATTAATCAGCAGTCGCAGTAACATGCATTTAAGTGATTTCGTATAAGACAATTTCGTAATTCGGTACATGGTGATTCAGTAAATGAAAGATGAATAGGCACAGCTGTGCGAATTGTCCGGACTGCTTTTATTATTTATTTCTTTATTTAAATTTGTTTATCGCCCTCCTCCCAAAAGGGACCCAGGGCGATTTACAACAATTATAAAACCATTTAAAAGAATTTAAAAACTTTAAAAACTTTTTAAAAAATGTAGTATTAAAAGCTAAAAATTGTAACATAGACATACTGGGGTCAAACCAACCAATTGGCTGGGGAAATTGAACCATCCACTCCCCAGACCAAACCTGCCAGCCAGGTTTTCACTCCTTTTCTAAAGGGCAGGAATGTTTGCTACATTTGTGGCAAGTATACGACGTCTGACCAACGCAAGAACATGTCCAGAAAGCTTTGTATAGCTTACAAACATTACTTCAGATGTGAAATCGGAGATCAAACAAAATCCTGGGCTCCTCATCTCTGTTGCACCGTCTGTTGCTCCGGCCTAACCCAGTGGTTAAACGGTAAGCAAAATCGAATGCCTTTTGCTGTTCCCATGATTTGGCGGGAGCAGAAAGATCACCATTCGGATTGCTATTTCTGCTTGACCATCATATGCAGGTGCAGCAAGAAGAACAAGTCAAAAATCGTGTCTCTGGATTGCCAGTCTGCTCTAAAGCCTGTGGCGCATGGTACAGATTACCCAGTACCAATTCCTCCTTCATCCTATGCAATGAACAATGAAGAAAGTGATACTGAAGGTAATGTCAGTGACGCTGGAGCTATGGAATACACGAATGATCCCGACAGTGACATTAAAAAGCCACATTTGATCAGCCAAGCCGAATTGGATGACCTGGTTCGCGATTTGTCCCTGTCGAAAGAAAAGTCTGAACTGTTGGGTTCCAGGCTGAAGGAGTGGAACTTACTCGCGATGACAAGAATCACTACATAGTGAAAAATTGGCCACCCAGAAATTTACCTGTAGTCGGACAGCACAATGTTCAACATGTATCTCTTGTGGATCATAATAAGATTTACCTACCTCCACTCCATATCAAACTGGGTCTTATGAAACAGTTTGTTGCAGCGATGGATAAAACAAATTGTGGTTTTCAGTACCTAAAAGGCAAGTTTCAAAAGATGAAAACTGAGGCAAAATTGAAAGCAGGAGTCTTCGTTGGACCAGAAATACGAAAGTTGATTCGATGTCCACAATTCAGATTGGAGCTCACGGAACGAGAACTAGCAGCTTGGGACACATTTGTGCTTGTTGTGCACAACTTTCTTGGGAACCACAGAGCAGACAACTATGCAGAAATTGTGGACAACTTGCTAACAGCTTTCCAGCACCTCGGTTGCCGAATGTCACTAAAGATGCATTTCTTGCCTTCACATCTCACCTTCTTTCCGTCAAATATGGGAGCCATGAGTGACAATCACGGTGAAAGATTCCACCAGGAGATGTCCACCATGGAAGCAAGATATCAAAGCCGCTTCAATCCAAACATGATGGGGGATTACTGTTGGTTTTTGCAGGGAGCAACAGAAGATGTTCACAGGCAGAAAGCAAGAAGCTCTACACACTTTTAAACCAAGCCATTGTCAATCTTAGTGTAACTAAGCGTCCCTGACTCATTTCAGAGGTAAATAAACATTTATAATTCACTTCTTAATTATAATATTTAGTGTTTTCATCCCAAAGTACCCACATTAATTTCCCTAAAATTTCTCATAATCGCTTTTCAACATAGTTAATAGCATTTTCCTTGATAACGTACATAACTTTTTTTTCCTGACGTGCCAGAGCAAATCCGACTGCAGTTCTGTATTTAGCACATATGAATTATTATAAGGAACATATTTTCAACCCAGTACCAGGGGAAAATTTTTTTGTTGTTGCATAGTGATATCAATAAAGATCTGTACGTGGACACACAAAAACATATCCCTCTGAGTTTAACAGGGGTTATTTTCAGGGAAATTGCTATATGATGGCAACTACAGTAATGCCTCGGATAACATTTACCTCGGGTAACGCTAAAATCGCATAACGTTAAGTAATCTGGGGAGGAGAATTGGATTGAATAATGTTACAATGTATCTCTATGGAGCTTTAATATTATCTGATCCATCCCATAGGATTTTAACATGGATTGGATAACACTAAAAATCGGATAACACCAAGACTTGTGGAACCAAGTCTTAGCGTTATCCAAGGTATTACTGTATATGTGACTGAATGGCCATGTAACTTGTATTATAGACCATTTGTGGTGTGGTCTGGTATGAGTTATTCCCAGCAATGTATTTGTAATAGTGCCCCAGTAGGTCCCTGATCTGTACTCAAGCTGGACTGTTCTGCTCTAGCAGTGTGGCTGCTATTTTGGGGCTGGCTGGATCAATTTCTGGAAAGATAAGAAGGGTTACTTTAAAGAAGATTAAGTCCCTGCAAAATGACCCTTTCTGGTGCAATCAGATATGCACCCTTCTTGTTGCCTGATTGCATGCTACGCAAATTTGTTTCATGAAGCAGAGATTAAAATTGTGAACAGATGAATCAGCTTTATGGTAGGATGAGTAATCCCTTATTTCCCAATATGCACACATATTTTCCTTACTTTGATACTCTTTCTTCCTCTACTTTTTCTTTCTCACTGGTTTTGATCTCTCTCCACCCACCAGGTTTGGCAATTTCTTCTTTCACTTTTGACTCCTTCATGGTTGATTTGTCTTTGTTCTTCTTGTAAGTCACCTGGAGTCTCCAGAGTGGGGCAGCGATATAAGTTTGAATAATAAATAAATAAATAAATAAATCTATATCTAGTCCAGCATGGGGATGCTGTGGCTCAGTGGTTAAGAAGCTCGCCTTGTTAGCTGGAAAAGCTGGCAAGTCAGCAGTTTGAGATCTGGGTACAGCATGACAGATTGGGCACCCGTCTCTGTCCCAGCTTCTGCCAACCTAGCAGACCAAAAGCAAGAAATAGCAAGTAGATAAACAGGGACCACTTTGGTGGGAAAAGATCTTGGGGACATGAAGGGAGCCTCATTTGGGCATCCCCTGAGCGGAGTTTCTCCAGAAAAAATCTTTTCAACCCAGAACAATTTCTGACGCGAAATTATTATTATTACAATGGTGCCTCGCTTAAAGAACATAATGTGTTCCATGGGATTGCTCTTTAAGGTAGTTAGCTCTTTAAGCGAAACACCATTGTAAGTGACCAATTGTGACTTCTGGTGGTGGTGGGGGATTGAGAACCCCAATTTGGTTGGTTTTACTTGTTAAGAGAGGCGGCCATTCATAGAAACTTCTGCTCTTTAAGCAAGTTAGTCTCTAAGTGAGGTGCTCTTTATGCGAGGTTTTACTTGTATTATCTATTCCAGCTTTCCAAGTGATATGTTCTCCGTACAGATTGGACAGATAAGGGAATAAAATGAACGTGTCTGACATCTTTGCCTATAGGAAATCATTCTCTCACTCCATATTCTATCCCAGGGTTCAGCACACTTGGCTTTCCAGATGTTCTTGGACTTCAATTCCCAGAGGCCCTGATCAGCAGGTATACTGACCTGGGCTTCTGGTAATTTAAGTCCCAGAACACCTGGAGAGCCAAGTTTGCTGAGCCCTCTTCTATCCTAACAATAACTTCTTATAGTTTATTAGAGAGTAAACAACACAAAATAACAACAAAAGACAAAAAAAAAACCATTGTGGCACTTTAAAGACTAACTCCTGCATTTAAATGTGAGCTTTCATGTATCAAGTCCATTTTATTAGACATAAGAGTGAAACCTCATGGCATCGATTTATACACATCAGGTACAGAGGTGCAGAATTGTTGGCCAGCCTAACAGAAAAGTAACACTGTAGCTTTTTATAACTGACAATAATGGAAAATCCCCAGTTGTTATTCAAACTTGCTGTGAAGCCTAGCCCTATTGAGTTGACTCGTACAGACTAGCACATATGTTCCTTGGCCAGCTGAAGGAGAATGCATTTGGAAATGTTTATTTTGGAATGGGAAAATCAAGAGAGCTGTTTTTGGAAGATGTCTATGAGCAGAATACAAGCTGGCTTTTGTACAAGGACCATTCCTGAAAACATTATCTGAAGTCCAAAGCAGTGGTGTGAGATATATGTTTATCTACAGGAACCATTCCAATTCCACTCAGTGTAGCCGGGATCCAGGAGACTTGATCATGGTAGAGATCAGTGTCTGCTTTGCATAAATACAACTGGAATGGTGCTTTCATCAGCTGAAGCTCATGGACATAAGAGTACATGATCTATTGGGAGGCATTATGTCCCTTTCCCATGCCACATTTGGAAATGTTACTTCTTGTACTAATAGAATCCTCCAGTCAGCATTGCTACCTTGGGAGATTGTGAGAGTTGTGTGCCAAAAAAAAGCAATGTTTCCAGTGCCTGGTTGCATATATAATTACTGTTATGTCACAGTTAAGATCGTGTAATCTTAGCTGACTGTGTCGTAGCGTCTAAATTCTGCTTGTCTCCTGTCTGCAGCAGGAGATACAAAAAACCTTATAGATGATAGATTTATTTCTTCAGGTTCCTGGGAGATTTGCCGCATTCGATCACCCATTCATTCGTATTTGAACAATGCTATTCGGGCCCAAATGCAATTGCCATCTGCTGTGTATAGTTGTGAATAGCTTGTGCATTCAATATTGCACTCCGGTTAAGACCAACCAGTGGCTGTAAAAGAAAAGCAACTCATTCATTTTGGTGATCTATTTAGAAGAAACTTATATTTGCTGCATAATAATTCTATACCACTTTTTCTCTCTTTTGCTTAGCTTGCTACAAAGGTGAGTACTTAACTTAATACTACTTAAATGCCCCAGTGTTATGTACTGGCAAACTTGACAAAAGCTACTTCTTACCAGTGTTAGGGGGGAAATTTGGAAGAGCCGACACTCATTTTGAGAGTCTCTACTGTTGGACAACTCAAAAAGGCAAGGAGCTGGATCAGTCCATATCAGTAAATGAGGAATCAATCTTTTGTAAGGTTAATTGTAATAGACTGCAGTAGCTTAGTGGTTAAGATGCTGAACTTGGGAACTAGAAGGTTGGCAGGTCATCAGTTCGAGGCCCAAGTGCTATGTAACAGAGTGAGCTCCCATCTCTGTTCCACCTCCTGCCAACCTAGCAGTTTGAAAGCAAGAAATTTCAAGTGGATAAATAGGTACCACTTCAGTGGCAAGGTAACAGCATTCTGGACACTCTGATGTCTAGTCATGTCTGCAACATGTCCATGGAAACATCTGCAAACACAGACAGTGCTGGCTCTTTAGCTGTAAACTGAGATGAGCACTAGAGTTGGATATGACTGGCTTTCAGGCAAGGGTGACCTTCGCCTTCACTAGGCTAATAGCTTTTACTCTTCTCCACTAAAAATCAAGTCAGGCTTGAATATATTATATTACAACAGGGACAAGTTGCAGCAGCTTAATGTTCCTTGGAAAATGAATTTCTCTTGCAATTGCTCCAAAGACTGTAGATAAGCTTAGAGGAAACCATGAAGCCTGTGAGTGGGATGGATACTAATCAGAATTTCCTGGGACTTTGACCCTGTGAGTTTTGCCTTCATCTTTTCAGTTCACTATGTGGCCATGAAATATTTCATGATGCTGACTCACTTGATCGGAAAATCCATGTAGCAGTCATTTCATGCAGATCAACTTGCCACATGGAACTGCCTGGTATGAGTCTGTGGTATGTCTCCACGGTGCCATCTGGCATTACTGACAACAGTCTGTAGTAAACCATATAAAATTGGTGGACAACATATGAGCCTTCGGTTGTTGGTAAATTCCCAGTCCCATCATGCCTCTGTATTGGCAAGGCTGGCTACAACCGATGAGATCTGTAGTACAATAGTACCAGGAGGAGGCCCACAGGTTGCTCACTCCTTCTAGTTTAAAAAACACACGGATTTATGCTAAAAAGGAAGGGACACACACACACACATTTGTTTTATGGGGTCTCTGCCCTCTTCTAGGTGTGATTCTCCCATTTCAGAGGAGATTTTAAAACTTAATGAGAAAATTTCCCCCCTCAAAGATGCTCAGGGAGCCATTAAAACAGGTGTTGGGCTGCAAATGGACTGTAAATCACATGATTACCACTCCTGATACAGGAGAAGAGATCCCTTCAAGTACCTAGTACCAAGTCACTTGGGGGTTTAAAGGTTGAGATCAATTCAGTAATAGCTAGTACAGATGTTTAAGACTGGTTGTAATATAGCCAGAATAGTGGTTCGCTTTCTTGTTTAACTAAAGTTCCTGAACTGTGTCAGGATTAGTCTCATGTAACCCTAGTAAACTAGCCTGCTAGAAGACACAGATAGCTGTAACAAGGCTGACTCTAAGAGGTTCTGCAAGTGATATAGGCTGGGGAAAATACAAATTGTTCAAAGAATGTCACTTAAAAATATCAGTTGAACGTTAGACCTGGGTGTACCTCCAAGCTATGAGTCAGATCTTGCCTGAGTAATACAGTTATGTTAAATAATAACAAAGCTGTGGTTAGGTATTTATTGCATCATAAATCATCTGCTTTTTGATATGTCATAGCTTGCCATTTTGTTCTAGGATCACCAGAATGCCCTGCATATCCCACTGAATTAGTATTTGCCCTGGATGTCTCCCAAGATACCACATTCCAGCTATTTCAACGTATGAAGGAGATTGTCATAGAGACTGTGAACAGGACCAAAATCAGAGAAACCAATTGCCCAGCTGGAGCAAGGGTGGCCGTTGTGTTGTACAGCTCTGACACTCACTATCTGATCCGATTCTCGGATTTCCAGAGGAAGAGTCAGTTGCTTCAGGAGCTCCAAGCTCTTCCATACCAGAGATCCACAAGCCAACGCGACCTCGGTGGGTCAATGAGATTTGTTGGCAGGAATATCTTCAAGCGAACTCTCCAGGGTGATAACGTGAGGAAAGTTGCTGTGTTTTTCAGTAATGGCCAGTCTGTCGATCCTGTTTCAATCCACACAGCAGTGCTTGAATTCAGCGCATTGGATATTGTTCCAGTGGTCATTGTTTTTAATAATATCTTGGATATCAGTCATTCCTTTGGGGTGAGGAAACACAATATTTCCTAATTCTTTTGCACTCAGTAATTAAGTTTTGCTCTTTATTAATGGTAACCAGAGAGAGTCTTGTTAGTAAAAGATGTGAAATAGAGAGAACATTTTTGTAGATCAGGTCTACTTTCCCACTGTACATAGATTTTTTTGTCATATATATATAGATAATAGGAAATGTATTTTGAAAAGTAGGAACTTAAAATGTGCTAAATAGTAAAGTGGAGGAAAAATACCAAATTCGTTTGTTCTCCTAGATTTAGGCTGACTTGACAAGACACTTTCTCAACAAGACACCTTGAGAAGGAATTTTAAAGCACTGCAAATTCCTCACTTCCATGACATAGTTTGAAACTTGTATTTTTAAAAATCGATTTATGGCCAGGTGGAATATAAAACGATGGTCACATCCATGATGTTGTCTTGTAAATAACTTTTTTTTTGGGTAGCTTTATACTGATCCAGCAGTGGCTCAAGTGACTAAGATACTGACTGGAAGGCAGGAGGTCAGCAGTTTGATTCCTGAATACTGCAGGACGGAATGAGCTCTCATCTTTCTGTCCCAGCTCCTGCCAAACTAGCAGTTCAAAAGCAAGAAATTGGAAGTAGATAAATAGGGACCACTTTGGTGGGAAAGTAAACAGCGTTCTGTGCACTCCAGTGTCTAGTCATGCCTGCCACATGACCACGGAAACTTTTGCAGAAGCAGACAGCGCTGGCTCTTTGGCTTTGAAACAGGGATGAGCCCTGAACCCTAGAGCTGGATACGACTGGCTTTCAAGCAAGGGAAACCTTTACCTAATGAGTACACTTGCTTTGCAAATAGAACCTCTTGGTTTTGGGACATGAACCTGTTCCTTGGTAAATACAATTCTAGAATACAGAGAGGAAATATAGCCAAATTCACCTTGGGCGCACACCCAAAATTGGTACAATTTAATGCATCATAGATATCAGTTTAAAATAACCCCCTCAAGACAATTTCAAATAACCTGTGCAATGGTGAGATGACAAAAATTTTACTACCCCACCGTGATGTCATCAGTGTGGGCGGAGCTAACATCATGATGTCATGATGTTGTGGGTGGGGCCAAAGAATTTTTTTAAAAAAATACAAAATAATAATAAAATAAAAATAAGCACGCGCGCACACACACACACACACACACACACACACACACACACACACACCCATAACACAAACCCATAAATAAATAAATTAAATAAATACTGTACATACATACATACATACATACATACATACATACATACATACATACATACATACATACATACATACATTAAAATACACCCACCCAGTGGAGGAACCAGTGAAAAGGTAAGCCCAGAAGGTGGTTCCCCACAAAACCTGCTACTGGTTCTCTGGGACATTGGGAAAATTTACTACCGGTTCTGCCGAACTGGTGAGAACCTGTTACATCCCATTACTGAACCTGTGTTATGGATATGTAGCATGAGCTTACATGATATTTGTGTAAACAAGTAAACTTGGATCTATTTTATCAGTGTCAGTGTTAGCATTATCTGAGGTTTTACTGTACTAGCTTTTGTGTTGTAAAAAAAGATGAGCACTGCCCCTATAGTCAGATACAACCAGCTCTCATGCAAAGGAGACTTTTACCTTTTACCATGAAATTTCTAAATTGCTTTCTCCAGCCTGCATGCAGGGTAGCAAGCAGAGAAGGCACTATCTGGAATGAAAACTATAAATTAGAACAATTTGAATTTTGAGTTTTTTAAAAAATTGTTTGCTGTAATGTAATATTGTGTGGGTGGGTGGTGGAGTATACATGCATAAATATATTTTGCCTGTTGTCTTAAGCCTCTTCCCCACCCCTTTCATTTCCTCCCCAGATGGATGATTCTGGACAGTTTCAAGTAATTCCCTTTCCAAGGAAGGGAGATTACACACCATTTTTATACAAGCTCCAAACGTGCTCTCTTTGTTACGGTACAAAATATGCTTTGCTTACATTTATGTTTGGCAGATGATAACTGTAATTTAAAAAATCAAGGCACAAATCTGACAAACCATGGCAGATTTCCATGGGGTTTAAATGAATCGTTACTTGAGTTTCTATCCTAGTTTCTAACCAGCTATGAGGGTTACATTTCCCTGAATTCTACTTATCAGTCTGTCTACAAATCTATCTTTTTATTTTGGCATTAATTGGGGGAAGGGGGAGGAAGAGAGAAGTATATGTGTCCTAAAATAATAATAATTTTGTGTTAGAAACATGGAACGCCCAAATGAGGCTCCTTTCATGTCCCCAAGAGCTAGGACAGAGACGGGCGCTCAATCTGTCATGCAGTACCCAGGCCTCGAACTGCCAACTTGCCAGCCTTGCTACTAACAAGGCGAGTTTCTTAACCACTGAGCCACCACAGCCCAACAATCCTACAATGATAGTTAAACGAAAATTTATGGCATATCAGAAAACAAAACAAAACAAAATAAACAAAACAAAATAAAAAACACTGTAGCACTTTAAAGACTAACTGCTATATAGTTTTATTGTTAGCTTTTGTGGATCAAGTCCACTTCTTCAGACAAGGAGTGAAACTGACAGGCAAATTACCATGACATGGTGATCATCCAATCTTATTGACCATTAACTAATGAAGGCATGAGCCTAACTAAGATTGTTGGAGGGCAGCTCATTTTGCTAGGCGAAGATACACTGAACCCAACCCTTCCCAGATTTGAGATGTCAGAAGTTACTTAGAACGATTCCCACTTTGGCTGAACATTTGTGTTGACATAATGGTTGTGTTCCTGTGTTTGAGGAGGCTGGACTCCTTGGTGCAATTTTGGCCTCTCCATCACTCCACCTCTTCCCTACCTCTGATCTAATTTTTGGCTCTTTTTTCCTGACTGATTTTAGCCAGTAGAGATGGGACTATCGGTGGTGGGGATGTCCCTCCCAGGCTGAATTATGGGATTGAGAGCTGTTATTACAGCAGAGGTAGAGGAGTTGTTCCCACAGCGCTTCATTATGCCTGGTGAAATACCTCCAGCCTCATCTGTGACTTGCAAGAATGCATGAGGGAACAATTTCCAACAGTGCTGCCTCCATAAAACGTGTACATCAGAAAGCATTCCCCCATGCCCCTTTGCAGAGGAAAACTGCTTGAATTACAAAGGCGTCAGTCCTGCTTTTCAGGAAATCTGAAGAAGCAGCCAATTTATTTATATGCAGTCAATCAATCGATCGATCAGTCAATCAATCAGGGGCTGTGGAAATCTGAAGAAGTAGCCAATTTAGTTATATGCAGTCAATCAATCAATCAATCGACCGATCGATCAGTCAATCAATCAGGGGCTGTGGTGGATCAGTGGTTAAGAAGCTTGCTTTGTTACCTGGAAGACCGGCAAGCCAGCAGTTCGAAACCTGGGTTACTGCATGGCGGATGGAACGCCCGCCTCTGTCCACAGCTCTTGGAGACATGAAAGGGGCCTCATTTGAACATTTCCTGAGTGGAATTTCTTACGCAAAGATCCTTTCAATCCGGAATAATTTCTGACACAAAATTATCAATCAATCAGTCAATGGATGTATGAGAGCTGCTCTATCTTCTGCCATTTTAACATTCCACAGATAGGAGGTTTCCTATCTAATTGGGAGACTGGGAGTTTGTTCTCCCCACCCCACCCCAGTACCATAATATGTTTTCCAATTTGTAAGGACGTAGCTCCTTCTTCTTCAATGACTGAGCAATTGACTTGCTAATGAAAGTGGTGTTTCTTGAAATATTACTCTCTTCCAGGAGCAATGCCAGCTAGTCCATGGAATTGTAGGGCCAGTCATTTTGCTGTTCAGACAGATCTTGAGACAGTCCTGGAATGTTCTCTTCTTTCTCCTCTCATTCAAATTATTTGTCTAACCTTTACTGAGATGTTATTTCTCTTGCAGCCACTGTACTAGACTTCCGTTGCTATTCAAAGAGCCTTTTTGTTTTCTGGAAAAGCTTTGTTTTCCTTTTCTCTCCACTTACTAATGTTTCCTGAAATATTATCACATTATGAGAACTGAATGTTTGCAAGACTATGGATGGATGATAGCTATGTAGGCTTTGACTGTATAGGTCACACAGCTAAGGTACTAAGCTCTCTCTCTCTCTGTTTGTTTGCATCTCTGTCTGTCTGTCTGTCTGTCTGTCTGTGTCTCTCTCTCCACCCCACCCCACCCACCCACTGATGTTTCCCCCTTCTCTTTTTACTTTTTGGTACAGATGTTTACCACTGCATGCCTGGATTCTGGCAGCAATGTTAAAATTTGCCTTGTTTTTTGAAATGGATGGTGCTGTGTGGATCCTCTGGGCATAGCCGTATGTGTTCCTCATTCTGGAGGAAATTGTTTGCTTGTTGAGATAGAAGGAGAGACAGACAGATAATGTCACAAACTCCAGACAGAGCAGGCTGGAATGTTTCTTACATTTAGTTACAGAGCATGTCGAAGGTCTTTCACCCATGTTTAGAAAATATTATAAATCCTCTGTTTTGTTTTCAGATAAATGTCAACCAAATGCAGCATGTGCCAGGAGAACACACACACAGAAGGCGTACGTGGATGCAGTTTTCATTTTGGATAGCTCACAGAAAATGCACCCTAGAGAATTTGAGAAGCTAAAAGGCTTCTTAAGTAGCGCACTTGACCATTTTGAGGTTTCCTCTGAGCCCGCAACTTCTTCTGTAGGTGACAGGATAGCTTTGGTGAGCCACAATCCACCAGTACTCCAGGCCCACATTCAGAAAGCTCCAGTAAAGAAAGATTTTGACTTGGTAACATATAGCAATGCAGAGATGATGAAAAACCATATCCAAGAATCGGTTCAACAGCTGGGTGGAGTAGCTGCGATTGGTCAGGCCATCCAGTGGACTATTAACAATATATTCTCAGAAGTCCCCAGCCCAAGGAAACACAAGATTATTATCATTATATCTGCTGGGGAAACACATCCATGGGATAAAGAATTATTAAAGAAGGCATCTCTGAGAGCCAAGTGCCAAGGGTATGCGCTGTTGGTGCTTTCTCTGGGACCAACCTACAATCGCACTGAACTTGAGGAGCTGGCGAGTCTGCCCTTGGAGCAACATTTGATCCAGCTTGGCAGAATTCATGAGGCTGAACTGAAATACGCCCAGATGTTCCTCAAAGCATTTCTATACCTTCTTCAGAGTAAGTTTTGGGAAACATGGTTTAAAAAGCTCTTCTTTTTAAACAACCAACCCAAGGTGTAATCAGATGGCTGCAAAAATGCATGCCTCAACAGACCAGGAAGGATCACTTTAACCTGAAACATCTCTCTTAAAGCAACCTTTCCTTCTGCTGGGAATTGCTTCAGCCCAGCCTCGCAAAATAAAACCTCTACAGGGCACAAGTTGGGTTTGCATGGGGTCGCATTTCTTGTGTGTCATGTGAACAATAGGAAATAGATTGCATCAGACTGTGCCATCAGTGGTCCACATTGTGATTTATTTCCATTTCATTTTTAGAATTATTGTTCTATATTATTATGACCTTTGATTCTCAAACTTGGAAGTTGGTTATTGTTGTCATTTTTTTACTACAGTTCTCAGAATCCACCACTCGCTATAGTCAGTAGGACAGCTGATTGGGGGATTTTGGAAGCTATTGTCCAAAAGACTTTCCCACGTTCTGATTCGTGATGCACAGGCCTGGGATTGCACTAACCAAGCCATGAAACATCAGGATAAAAGAATAGCACAGCAGTTCAATTCCTGAGTACTGCACCATGGAGTGAGCTCCTGTCTTTGTCCCAGCTCCTGCCAACCTAGCAGTAGATAAATAGGGACCACTTCGATGGGAAGGTAATAGCGTTCCGTGCGCTCCGGTGTCTAGTCATGCCTGCCACATGACCATGGAAACGTCTGCAGAAACAGACAGCGCTGGCTCTTCAGCTTTGAAACAGAGATGAGCACTGACCCCTAGAGTCGGATACGACTGGCTTCAAGCAAGGGAAACCTTTACCTTTACCTTACTGCCTCTTTTGGGGGACTGTGGTGGCTCAAGTGGTTGTGATGCTGAACTTGATGACTGGAAGGTCAGCAGTTTGAGACTCGAGTGCTACACAACTGAGTGAGCTCCTGTCTCTGTCCCAGCTCCTGCCAACTTAGTAGTTCAAAAGCAAGATATTGCAAGTAGATAAATAGGTACCACTTTGGTGGGAAGGTAAACAGCATTCCATACACTCTGGTGTTGAGGCATCCCTGCCATATGTCCATGGAAATGTCTGCAGACACAGACTGTGCTGGCTCTTTGTCTATAAACAGAGATGAGCACTGAACCCTAGAGTCAGATATGACTGGTTTTTAAGCAATGGTGACCTTTACCTTTACTACCTCTTTTAAACATTTATGAGTCCGGTCACTCCTATTTTCTGCCAATAAGGGGGTTCTGTACTCGCCCTACCCCCCCTCCCATTTCACTGAGGAACTATAAGGTCATTCCTGTGCATAAATTGGCATGTGGGTATAGGGTACAGTATAGAAACCCATCTCACAGCCTTTTATTGTGGAGCAACAGAGCCCAGTCAGTTCAGAGAGTGAAAAAAAGCCAGAACCCCCACTGCAGAACGATGTTTCTATACAATGAAATCACACAAACAAAGCAAACACAAAGTGATAATTTCTAAAAGGTAGTTACCTGTTCCTTCAGGTAAAATGCCTTTCTCCTGCTTTTAAGCAGGTGGGCCATTTCATCATTATGTGCAGGACAATCGGACACCACGATTTCACAAAAATATTCTTATAGAACTAACAATGTTTCATATATAGGAAAAAGCATGGGTTTGTTTTTTTTTCTAATTCACATTTGGCACAAAGATTTTGTTTAGAATATTAATTTGCAAGTGTTATATGTGGGACTCCTAAAGTTAACTAAATGTGAATCTTTCATACCTCCTTCAGAAATAAGTTACTTCTTGCATGTTAAACTCAGAATCTCCAGAGGAAATGAGAACTAGGTTTTGGCGAGAGAGCCACTGAGTTGGCATTTTAATGTGGTTTTACCCAGTTTGCACTTTCTGGGACTCAATGTCATTTGTAGAGAATATCCATCCATTCAATTTACATATCTCCCACCTGACAGTGACATATTCTGCATGGTTTACAACAATAATTCCAACAGAACTTTTAAAACCCTGTCACCCTACACAACACTAAATCTGGACATGACTGTTAAAATAATAAGATGAACAAAAGAAGTGGACAAATAACAGTCAACAAGGGACGAAATTATCACATAGGCAAGATGGTTTGGAATGTTACTTGATAAAGCTTAGCTCTAACTAGTTTATAGAAAATCATGAGGGAATAGAAAAATAGGAAACTTTACTTTAAGGATAATAGCCTCTGGCTGATTATACTACTGTATCAGCCTTATACAGGCACAATTCCATCTGGACCCTGCTTGCTCTCTTGACTTCGCTAACATGTTTATGACCATTATTTGTTAGTAGAAAAAAAATTACTAAACTTGGCCAACCCTCAAATTTGCTCAAGGAAATATTTTAGCAATATCTACAAAGTTTTACTCATTATAATAGATAGCTAGACAGACAGACAGACAGACAGACAGACAGACAGCTATTATTATTATTATTATTATTATTATTATTATTATTATTATTATTATTATTATTATTATTATTATTATTATTATTATAATAGACTTATATGCTGCTCTACTCGCCTCGCCGAGGCGACTCAGAACGCCTCACATAACATAGGCAACATATACAGTATAGATAGATTGATAGATGGATGGATGGATAAATAGAATTGATTATATTTATCACATGCTTACTGAAATGGTAAAAAGTAACTGTTTTGTGTGTTTGTGTGTGTTTTGTCACAACAGATAAAATTAACAGTTATCCGCCTGCCGAACTCAAAGCAAAATGTAACAAGGTCAAGCATTAAAAAAAGAAAGATATGCTTCAAGGAGTCTTAGTCTCGTGTAAGTCTGGGAACTTAAATCATGAAGATTAATTTAGCAAAATGTTCATTATTATCACAGGTTTGGTCCTGCTGGGATGGGAAAGGGTTTCACTGCAATTCCTCTAAGATTTCTATCCATATAAGATAGGTCGCCCTTTGTCAGGAATATATGGCATCCCATACTGTATCTAAGTTTGGATTCCTTTTTACAGATGCCTGGAAATAGGATTAAAGGTGTTGTATAATCTTGTTATGATGTATATGTCTTGAAATGATAAAATATTAAATCCCACGTAGGGTGGCTGATCTAAGGGACAGCCACCCTTTCTGTTATGTTTTAATGTTCTTTCTGTGAACTTTTAAAGTTTTAAATTAGTATTAGTATTATTATAGGCTTAACTTTTGATTTTAATTTATGTGTAAGCCGCCCAGAGTCGGGTTCACCTGATTGGGGCGGGATAATAAATATGAGTAAATAAAATAATAAATAAATAAAATAATAAATCTGCAGGTTTTATGTTCTCCTCCTAAACTGAGTTATATTCCTTCTACAAAATTATGTAACAATATTAGGTCCATAAGTGGACTGGTATCTGGTCTTTTTGAAGACAATTGGGGAAATATAAAAATAATGTTCCAGTCTTCTGTGAAGAAGATGTGTTGCTCAACTCCCTGATTATGGAATAACTGTCTGTAAATTTATAATCTGTATTACTCAAGATTATTTCCACTAGGCAGCAACCCTCCCATACTTTAAAGTGCAACTATTCTTAGCATTCCTAATACTATTAAAATCTCCAAATTTTTGCCTACAAATTTAAATTTTATTGAACAAAATGTACTTCAAGAAGTAACATGCCTCCTTACAAGAAATGTTTCTGTTTTTCAACTACAACTCCCAGAATGCTTCATGCAATGTTGCTGATTGGGGATTTATGAGAGCTGCAGTTCAAATAACACAAATTAGGTTCCCAACCTAAGGCCCATGGGCCAGATCTGTCGCTGGTGCCATTTCATGTGCCCCCCCAAACCTTCAAGGGCATTTGATAAACAAAATGGCTGCCCCTTTGAAGCTGTTGGGACAAAATGGCCACCCACATCATGAAGGTAGGGAAAAAAGGCCATCTAGCCCTTGAAGCTGACTGAGAGAGCGTGAACAGCCCCCTGGCTTGAAAAGGTTGGGAACCAACGCTCTAGACCAGTGATGGCGAACCTTTTAGAGAGTGAGTGCCCAAACAGAGGGGTGGGATGAACTCTGTGCTGGGGGGGAGGGAGGAAGCACTCCCATTGGGATGCTGGCCAGAGGGGTGGGCAAACTCTGTGATGGGGGAGGGAGTAAACGCTCCCATTGGGCTGTTGGGCAGAACGGTGGGCGAACTCTGTGCTGGGGGAAGGGAGGAAGCGCTCCCAATGGGATGCTGGGCAGAGGGGTGGAGTCAACTCTGTCCTGGGATGATGGCACGCATGCCAACAAAGAGGTCTGGGAGTGCCATGTCTGGCATGTGTGCCATAGGTTCACCACCACTGGTCTAGTTTGGCAAAAATAAGCTGACAAAACAGCACGTTTTGCTGATTGTGTATGTCTTGCAAAGTAACAAGATGATACTACTGTATTTAGAATCTTCAGCTTTTAGCATATCTATTTGCCTTTCATAATGTTGATTAGTGCTTTAATGTCCAGTGGGTTTTGACCCCATTTTACAGTAAAACACCAGATAACGATTGGATCGGATAACGCTAAAATCACATAACGTTATGTAATCTGGGGAGGAGAATTGGATCAAATAATGTTAAGGTCCTATGGGATGGATTGGATAACAACCGCTAAAGCCTGTGTGGTTACAATGTATCTCTATGGAGCTTTAACATTATCCGATCCATCCCATAGGATTTTAACATGGATCGGATAACACTAAAAATCGGATAACACCAAGACTTGTGGAACCAAGTTTTAGCATTATCCGAGGTTTTACTGTATATTTTTGCTGAAAGCAAGGTGCACTTGCTTCTTTGGGTGTGTGACAAAGATGACTTAGACATTGTTTCTGATTATTAATTAGTTCTTCAGTTTCCAGTACATTGAGCATGGTGGATTCAAGTTTAAATATAAGAGGACAGAGCCATCATTAGTAATATTTCAACTAGGTCCATTGAAATTAGCCATTGCTAATCTATTTCTAATTGATTGGATTCAACTCAGTGACTTACTGTTGATGAATTTAGTTTGAAACAGTGATCCTGTGAATTAAATGCAATTAGTCTGCATCAATTCTAGAAAAGCTTCCTTTTTCCAACCAAATTAATCAACAGTAAGTCACTGAGTTGAATTCAATGTGTTTTTAATATTTTCTAATTGGAAGAGGGCAGCATAATCCTAGCTTGAAAAAAGATGAAAACAAATATCTTTAATATTGTTTAGAAAGCATCAATGGCATTTTAAACAATTGTTTCAAGATGTATTAATTTATGTCTTTTGGCTGTTTTGCAGAGGGACTGAATATTTGTTCCTTTTCTGGGAATTGTGGGAAGAAACAGGATGTGGCACGTGAAATCCACAGAATGATTGCGATCCTTTTCAATTTTTTGAAATGCACATGTAGTCTATCACTTTAATAATGTTATATCCCTTGATGAATGTTGACCTTGCTTCTACGTGCTGCAGATACTCAGAGGAATGCCTGAATGTACAGGTTGTATAGACAGAGGTGTTTCAGATGTGCAGAAAGGGTTGCAGCCATTAGGTATGAGCATAACCCTGTTTCCACCTCCCCTCCCATTCATACAGAGCAGGGCTTCAGGCAGGCAATGCTCTGTCTCCTTTTACATTAAACACCCATCAACACTAGCAATAGGCCATAGCATAATACACAGCATAACATCATAATGGCAGTAACTCCTGGCATGATCCTCCATCAAGCAAGAACAGGCAGAGTTATGACTACTGTATGTTTACCCTTCACTTATCTTTATAAGGTTTACTTTCTCTCTTAAAGTCAAACAACTGACTACCAACCAAACTCATATTAAAATATTATTTTTCATTTTAAAGTACCATGTTGACTTACGTGTGACTTGGCTGACTCTCTGATGGAATTTTGGCCAGCATTGTGGAGCCACTGTACTTGGCCAAATGTTTAAAACTGGCTCCTGCAGATAACAAAATAAATTTGTTAATTGAATATTCCACTGAATAAGCTTCAGAAAAAAGTCACCGCTTAGTCTCTTTCTTGTAAAAATCATTGCACTCGGTATTGTTGTACTAAGATGTTCTCCACCAGGGGCGTAGCTACCACCATATCTGACATATCAATTATACGGGGGGACCAGGCCACAGGGGCCCCCAACGTGCGTAAGAAAAAATTAATAAAAACTTCCCAATTTTTTTTTTATTTCACAAATGACAAAAGTCAAAAAAAGCAATTGCTTTTTTCCCGCGTAAAGCGTGCGTTCAAAAGTTGGCAACACCCTACATCGGTTTTCGCGGGCTGCGGGATTTCCCTGTTTAAGTCATTTACTTCAACGGGGGAATCCCACAATAATCGATGTACATACGATACGATGATACGATGATAAACCACGGACGGAGAATAGTGTTTATTGATAGATAATTATGATGAATAAATATTTCTTTTAATTTTATGCATTTTTTTTCTTTTGTGAGAAATCTTTACCCTTCCTAAGGGCCCCCAAACGAATTTTTATACGGGGCCCCGCCAAGGCACGCTACGCTTCTGTTCTCCAGTGACTTTTGCTTTCTCACATCTGGGAAATCAGGCTGAACAATATTGACAGAACTCTAATAAAGTGCCACTATCAACAGTGATTCTGTCTTTGGGTCTGGATTTTTTAAACAGGTTATATACTGTGTGTGTGCGTATGTGTGAATGTGTGTGTAACACACTTCATGGCACCTTTAAGAACATACTGACATTCTTTTGTTTTTTATATTTAGGTTGTTTATTTTCACCAAATATAAAGGTAAAGGTAAAGGTTTCCCTTGCTCGAAAGCATGTGCAGAACACTCCTGTAAATGCATCCACAACTGTTGTAAACATGTTTACACTTCCACTTCCAGAAGCGGTGCAGGTGGCGCAGGTTGGATGAATTGACATCGGGGGCTAGATTTGGCCCGTGGGCCATAGTTTGGGCACCCCTGGAGTAGACCCAATAAATCAGTGGGAACTTGGTAATTTCAAAGTTAAAATGAATGAAGATAAAATAAAACTACCTATGCTTCTTACATTTCTAGGAAGAACCAGTCACTTCAGAAGTATAGTATAATGATTTTTTTTTACTAGAGGTAAACAAACGTACAGGTCAATGGTAGATATATGCCTTTTTTTTTTTAACCAGGAATATCTTCAAGAAAACTCCCTCCAAAATGCTAACATAGGGGAAATTGCTCTGTTTTTGTGCAGTTCCAGTGTGACAATCCAATTCCTATTAAAATAGCAACTCTTAGATTCATCAAATTAAATATCCTTCCATTCCACATATTTTTATATTTCATAATGAGGTCTTGAGCTCAAACAATTTCCCTTCCCTTTCCTATGTCAAGGGCTTCAACTTACATAGCACTGTATGTGAACCTTGGAGATCACAATGGAGTTTCTTTAGAGACCAGTGAGTGTAACTGCACAGTTTGCTTCGACTTGCATGAAAACAGCTTTTGCCAAACCTGAAAACCATCTGGCCCTCTTAAGTGCAAATGTAGTTTAGTGGCATGAGAGAGATATTGTGAGGCCCTAGTCAGCATTTTAAAAAAAAGAGCACCAAAGCATTTGAAGGTAATTTTCAGGATGTCTAACAATCATACTGTTGACCCAATGCTAGGCTTTAGTGATTTTTTAAGAATATGTAGGCTAACTTTTATCTGTTTCTGTGCTCCTGCCAAAGTACAAGTCTTTTCCATCCATCGTACCCTTCGTGACCGATAAATAATATGTACCTCCACCCACAAGGAGCACAACTAAACAGATGGTGCATCCATATTGTGGCCAAACAAACTCCTCACATGTTCTTCAGAAAAAGAGATTTTATACATGATGCCAAGATACTGGATAGCCAAGTGAGAGAATAAATCCTTTGTTAGGACATTGTGAAACAATGGCAGTTGAATGTTAAATTTGCGTTACCATGGTGTCACAAGTATAATGACACAGAATTTAGGGCAATGGTGCCCAAACTAAGGCCCAGGGGCCGGATGCCAATTCATCTGGCCCACAAAGCCCTCGTCGCTCCTGGAAGCGGAAGTAAAATGTGCCCGTATGAATTGGCGTCAGGGGCCGCACCCGGCCCCCGGACCTTAGTGACCGGCTCCCTGAACCACATGATCAGCCCCCGGCCCAAAAAGTTTGGGCACCCCTGATTTAGGGGAACTAGCAAGTACAGTAAAACTTCAGATAATGCTAAAAGTTGATTCCACAAGTCTTAGTGTTATCTGATTTTTAATGTTATCCAATGCATGCACCGGATAGCGTTAAAATCCTATGGGATGCATCGGATAACATTAAAACTCCATAAAGATAATTGTAACTGGTACAGGCTTTAGCAAATGTTATCCGATGCATCCCATAGGATTTTAACATTATGAGATGCAATTTTTTTCAGATTGCTTAACATGCGATTTTAGCATTATCTGATGCAAACATTATCCGAGGTTTTTACTGTATCCCATTGCAGCATTAGACACTGAAATCTGCAGTGAATATGCTTTGACTATCTTCTCAAAAACAGGATGTTGCACTGTAGTTGATTTTCTTTTCTTTACAGAAGTCTTACTCAGCTGCAAGCCGGCCTCTGAGTTTTCTGCATAGGAATCATAAGATTGATGAACAAAATAATACAATTTTCTAAAAATAAATAAAATTAAAGGGAGTTCCTTTAGTCTTTTAGGATGACGAGAGGCTGGGCCAGTCCAACATTTGTTCCAATTACCTTATGAGAAATGTGGCAACGTTGGACAAAGGATATATCTGTTACGAGAAGTGTGATGTAATTGTATATCAGATGAATGAGTAAACTGAAATTAAAATATAACTGGCACTCTAATCTCTGGGCTATATTGAATTTTTCCCATGCTAACATGTTACTTAAAGTTTCTGCAGCATGAATTTCTCCCAGATCAAATAAAGCTGTAAAATTGACATGCAAAGTTTGCTAATAGCATTTCTACTAGTCCCGGTGGAATTAGAGTCAAGCTATTTAGAGATATCTTAGTTAAAGGGTTCTTTTACTGCCAAACCGAGCACAATTGAATGCTCTTAGTAAAGCCTCTGAATTGCAGGTTCACATATCATTGGGGTGATTGTAATGTTGAGGGATGGGCAGAAACAAGCAAAGATTATGATCACAGAATAATATGAATTGGCAAACCAAGGTTATACATTGTAGATGGTCTTTTAACCCTATTCCATTAATATCTTGAATTGCCACGGGAAAGTGGCTAAGTGAATCCATCTGGCTTATTTTATTCCATTTTTGTGTCCAGTGCTTTTATGTGTCATCTTTTGTGGTTAGAGGAAGTAGATAAAGTAGATTTAATTTAATTTTTCCATTTATATGCCGCCCAATCAGAAGAAACCCGACTCGGGTGGTTCACAGTCATACAGTATATATATAAACACAATATAATCATAATATAATCATTATATAATACCCAATACAGAATAATCAATAAACAATAAACAAAATGGTCACAATATAATAAATATGCAATACTCAATACAAAAATTATACAGTAATCAATTCAACAATATACAATACAAGCAAGATACCATTACAATGCTGATCAACAACCTCTGTACCCCAAACACAATTAAGTTCAGGTGTGGCTGCAGCCAGGGGTGGGGTCCCGGGAGCCAGGTGGAGGAGGTGGACCTGGATTTTGCATAAAGTGATGCAAGTTTGGTCTCGGAGGAAAAGGGGGAGAAAAATCACAGATAGACATGCCCATATCTCCGTCATTGTCACCAGCAGTAGTTTCCACATATTCATCCCAACATGTTGGTATGATCTATATTTCCCCCCAGCAAGGCACTATATGCCATGTGGCGTCTTTCCCTCCGCCCCGCCGCAGGTGTTCCTCGAGGCAGCGGGGGAGGCAGCGCAGGCAGCCCAGTCGGTCCGGGGCTTTTCAAAGTTCCCGCCGCTGGTGATGGTGCTGGCCCTCGGCGTCTTTCCCTCCGCCCCGCCACAGGTGTCCCTCGAGGCAGCGGGGGAGGCAGCGCCTGGCTAGAGTTCCCAACATCAAATTCCCTAGTCGATTGGGGAGCATATGGCTCAGAGTGGACTGGAGTGTTTGTGGTAGTAGAAGAGAAATGGAAGAGAAGGAGCTATCACAGGTAAAACTGAAGGAACAGGGAGAGAAAGAGTTTTTAAAAGATGGAGGGGGGGAAAGTAGGGCCGCTAGGATTGAGTGAAAAAGACAGAAGAGATAGAAGAGAAAAGGGAGGAGCAGTACAGAGGTGGAGAGTCTGAACAATGGCATCCAGAAGATAAACTAGAGGGTCTACCTTTTGGGTGGACCTATGTCTTCAAGGAAGACTCCTGGATGGGAGAGTGAGTACAACTAAGGATACCCCTAGAGCAGGGAGTCTCAACCTGTAGGCTGTGGGCTGGATGCAGCCCACGGCACCATTTCATGTGGCCCCCCACTGCCTCCTCTGCACCAGGAAGTGCCATGTGGTGGAGAAAGAGCAAAATGGCCATGCGCCTCCTGAAGCTGTCTGAGGGGGTGTGACCAGGCTCCTGGCTTTAAAAGGTTTCAAACTCTTGCCCTAGAGTGACAAGCCCAGGAGGAAGTGAGCAAGAAAAGGGGTGAGCAAGAAAAGAATGAAGAAGGCATGAGGCACTGAGCGATGAAGCAGAAGCGTAGCTTACCTTGGCGGGGCCCCGTATAAAAATTGTTTGGGGGCCCTTTATATGCGGGGCGGAGCTAACGTCATGACATCATGACGTCGTGGGGGAGCCAACGTCATGACGTCATGACGTCATGGGCGGGGCCAAAAATAAAATAAATAAAAATAAATAAATAAAATAGAATAGAATTAAAACAAACAAACAAACACACACACACCTCAAACCAACCAACCAACCAACCAACCACAACACAAACCCGTAAATAACTTAAATAATTAAAATAAACAAAGAAATAAAATAAAAATTTTATAAAAATCCACCCACCCACCCAACACACACATAAACCACCCACCCACCCAAAACACAAAACCCTCACTTACCCTCCTGAGGCCGCATGGGAAGGCGCGCTGCCCCCGACTGCAGCCTCCTCCTCTTCTTCCGGAGCCGCTTGCCGCTGCTGCTGTCGCCGCCACCACCGCCGGACCCGGGTGGTGGAGCAAGGTGAGGGGAAGGGAAAGGAGCCAAGGCTTTGCCGCCCCTTTTGGAAAGCGCCGCTGGGAGCAACCGGCCCCCGTGGACCCCGCCTTCCTACGCTGCTGGACCGTGGCGCACTCTGCCAAGCGTCCCCAGGCCATGGGGGTTCGGCAGCAGCGGACAGCCCGGGCAGGGCTCAACCTGCCCGTGGGCGCTGGGTGGCCCCAGGGGAGGTGCCCTCCTCTGAGGGCCACCATCGGAGCCGCTCCGAAAAGCTGCGGCTCCGACTCCGAAATTTTATTTTTCAAAATTGGAGCCAAAAATGGCTCCAATAAAGTGCGCATGCGCAGAAACTCAATCTGACGCATGTGCAATGCGTCAGATTGAGTTTCTACGCATGCGCAGTAAATTTTTGCTCCAATATTTTTTTATTTTATTTTTTGCCGTTGGGGGCCCCCATAGCCCGGGCCCCCCGTATAATTGATACGGCTGATACGGCGGTAGCTACGCCTCTGCGATGAAGGCAACAGCTGACGTGCTCAATATCTAACCAAGAATGTGGGGAGACTACTTGTCTGCTAGACTAAACCTTGTTGACAACATCGCGTGACATGGTATTGAACTGGACATAAAGAGACTATGATAAAAGAGTTAGAGTGAAAGGAACTAGTAACCCTCTACTGTAAATAGTTAACAAGAAGTTATTAAAAGAGTTAAACATTTTTGATAAAGCACTTGTTTAGTATTAAGAATTTATATTTTTGGGCTACAGTGTAATTGAGGCATCATACTGTACTTAAATAAATAAATTTCATGTTAGAAATTACTCTGGGTTGAAAGGATTTTTGCTGGATAAACTCTCTTCAGGGGACATCCAAATGAGGCTCCTTTCATGTCCCCAAGATCTGTTGTGGAGCACTTGGGTATCGAAACCCGACCTTCTGGTCTCCAAGCTCAGCGTCTTAACCACTAGCCCACCGCAGTGCGCATAACTTGTACTTTATTCTCATTCTATAAAAAATGGAGGAAGACATTGAAAAGCCAATTTGTGATATAGGAAGGGCAAATATATATTCTCCTATCCATGACTGCCCAGTGAAAGACATGTTACCACCTCAACTCTACTTGGGGAAACCTTCCATCATAACTGTTTCCTACTTTTTTTTATCAGATGTATTGGCCCTTGAACCCATGAGAGACACAAAGGAACACAGCAATAGCACCCGGGGTGGGGTGGGGAATCAAATCCAAAAACAAATAAAATAAGATTCAGCAAATGAGAAGACTGTCCTGAGCAATGTCATTCTGGCTATGGTCAGAAAGGAAGAAATTCAATCTAAATTTCTACTTGCAATTTTTTGCATCCTAAATTGTGTTCCCAATTTTTAGAAGTAGAAGCAGTGACAGCGAGGAGAACAAATAGGTCAACCTTAGAAGAAATCAACCCTGACTGCTCCTTAGAAAAGGTAAAGGTTTCCCTTGCTCGAAAGCCAGTTGTATCCGACTCTAGGGGTCAGTGCTCATCTCTGTTTCTAAGTAAAGATGAAGCTTAAGTACTTTGGACATCAAATGAGAAGAGAGGATTCGCTTGAGAAAGCCTTGATGCTGGGAAGGGTGGAGGGCAAAAGAAGAAGGGGGCAGCCAAAAATGAGATGGCTAGATGGTATTGTAGAGAGAATGGGCACAGAACTGAGTGAGTTGAGGAGGATGGTGGAGGACAGAGGTGCCTGGCAGACAGTAGTCCATGGGGTCACAAAGTGTTGGAATCGACTGTGCGACTGAACAACAACAAGAATCACACCTCGTACTACAACAAGACTGCTCTGTGAGGAAATGAGCACTAACTCCATATATTTTCTAATCCTTGTATGAGACGTCCCCGTCCCCCATGGTGGGCAGCAAAAAATTTCACTACCACACTGTGGGCGGAGCCTATGTCATGGGTGGAGCTTATGTAATGGGCGGAGCCTACATCATGGGCAGAGCCTACATCATGGGCAATCTAGTCATGCCTGCCATATGGCCATGTATACATCTGCAAACACAGGCAGTACTGGCTCTTTGGTTGTAAATAGAGATGAGCACTGCACCCTGGAGTCAAATATGACTGGCTTTTGAGCAAGGGAGACCTTGAACCACTTGCAGGGACAAAACCTGATGGGGCACGGCAGGGAGGTGGGTGTGGCCACCCAATTTCACTACCACCCCCTGCCCGAAGGCCACCCAATTTCACCACCCCCTGCCCAGAGGCCACCCACTTTTGCTACCCCACCCCCCGGGTGTCTGTGCGAACCTGTTGCTGCCCACCACTGGTCATCCTGCCCTCCCCCCAAATCCCTTGCAGAAGAAAAAGCATGAGAAGACCCTCCCTATTATTGTATTGGATAAACTCTTGAGAGAGATAAGCCCTTGGGCATACCTTTGTGGAACAATATTTTTTAGTTATTTTTCTTCCCCTATGAGGCTAAATAAGTGGACCTGTTAAACGGAATGACATGGAATGGATGATAAAGAACTTAGGCCTTAAAGGCATGTCTCTTATAAAGGAAAGGCAGTAAAACTGTAGAAGAGAAGTAAATAAACGCAGCTGTCGGTAAATTTGACTAGAGAATTGCTAAGAAGTTTTGATAAAGCCCAGATGTTAAATGTTTACATGGAAGATAATGGAGGAAATTGTTAAATTTGATTATTGTTCCCATTGGGAGCCAGTGTGGTTTATCGGCCAAGTGATAGATGACAACTCAGGAGACCCTGGGTCAAATTCCCACTAGGCCATGAAAAGTGAGTAATGAGTCACCAGACGTTGGATGCAACTTGAGGACACATTACAGTAGCATTGTCCCTATTAGGAAAAAAGGAGGATACAACAATATATTTATTTATTTATTTTATTATTTATTTATTTAGATTTATTATCCTGCCCCAATCAAGCGAACCCGATTCTAGGCAGCTTACAACATGAGTGCAAAACAATCTAAACAATACAAAATCCCACATGAGTGCAAAACAAACTAAACAATCCCACTATACCCCTACAAATATATCATGAAAAAGTTGATAAGGAAGCTAAACATGAACTGTGAGTCTTACTGAATAGGTTGTTTTGTGTTTAGAGGTTTGTTCAAAACACACTCATGCATATTCCACCTTCAGGGTTGGACAATCAAAGCTATTCCAAAATCTTTATCATACCCATATTTAACATCTAGATAGTAGTGGGCAGTAACAGGCTCACACACACCTGGCCCCGGGGGGGGGGGGTTGTTAGCAAAATTGGGTGGCCTTCGGGAAAGGGGGTGGCAAAATTGGGTGGCCTTCAAGTGGGGTGGGTGTAGTGAAATTGGGTGGCCACGCCCACCTCGCTGCCCTGCCCGGACTAACACAGCTACCATTTAAAAAGTTTTATTCTGTGCAAGCATATCAGAGAGTAAACAAAACAAAAAGACAAAAACGTTGTGGCACCTTAAAGACTAACTGCTATATTTTAATGTGAGCTTTTGTGGCTCAAGTCCACTGGCTTTTTGGCGATGAACAGAGATGAGCACTGAACCCTAGAGTTGGTAACGACTGGCTTCCGATTGGTATTCAAATTTGACGTCAGGTTTTGTCCCCGCAAGTGGTTCAAGGTCTCCCTTGCTCAAAAGCCAGTCATATCCGACTCTAGGGTGCAGTGCTCATCTCCATTTTCAGCCAAAGAGCCAATGCTGCCTGTGTTTGCAGATGTATACATGGCCACATGGCAGGCATCACTAGATCGCCCACGACATAGGCTCTGCCCATGATGAGGCTCTGCCCATGACATATGCTCCGCCCACAGTGTGGTAGCGATTTTTTTTTTTTGCTGCCCACCATTGAATAGAGATAAACATAGGGATGAGTTCTCGGAACTTTACCTTTTTTGTTTGTGACAGTATTTCCATGGAAACAATCCTCTGTATTAATGCAGTATGGTGGATTGCTTTTTTGTACTGTCAGATACAAGTTGGCCCAAGTTTTAGAAAAAGTTAAGGGAAATATTTTGAACTGAGGACGAACACCAGAGGACGGCTCATAGTTTATTGCTTTGCTTGCAAATGAAATGCTTCATTTCCATTCATTTATTTGGCAATAGCAACTACACTTATATGTCGCCCCATAGCACTTAGTACACTTTCTGGGGGTTCACAACTTAACTAGTATTTCCCCCCAACATGCTGGTTACTCATTTTACTGACCTCGCAAGGATGGAAGGCTGAGTCAACCTTGATCCCTGGGTCAGGATCGAACTCACAACCTTCTGGCTGCAGTACAGTAGTTTAACCACTGTACTGCCAGGGCTCCTTATTTGAAATATTTATCCATTGATTTTTTTTTTACCAACATAATTCCTGAAATGATGTACATTTAAATAAATAAAAATATTATTTTACATTTTCAGTCTTTCCCATTTTGTTAGAAGAATAATGCATCATGTGATGTAAAAAAGAAATCCATCTTATACCATAGGAAACCAAAACTGGGTTTATTGGACATAATCTGATGTGGCCAAAGGCACTTTCCTACATTTTGATGACCCTGATAGTTCTACAGTTCTGTCTTATGTTTGCAGGCATACATGTTCTTCATGCATGCATTGTAAACAGTTTTGCAATTAATTGAGCAATTTATTTATTTATTTATTTATTTATTTTATTTAGATTTATTACCCCGCCCTAATCAGGCGAACCTGACTCTAGGCGGCTTACAGAAAAGTCATAAATTAAAACCTTGAGGTTCATAAATTACTTAAAAGTCAATTAAAAAAGAATTAAACCATGAATTTACAAAAATCTAAAAGATTTAAAAAGGTTAAAAGGTTTAAAAAGATTTTAAAAGTTTAAAAGAGTGAGGGAGGGGTGGCTGTCCCATCATATCAGCCACCCAACATGGGACCCCATGTTCCTGGACCCCCACACCTGCCCTGCCAGCCAGGTTTTTAGGCCCTTCCGAAAGGGCAGGAGCTCTGTCTGGAGACGTAACTCAGTTGGCAGGAGGTTCCAAAGGGCCGGGGCGGCCATGGAGAAGGCCCTCCTCCTGGTGCTAGAGAGATGCGCCTCTCTAGCCGATGGAATGATAAGAGAGCCTCTCCGATCCGCCCTGGTGGGACGGACAGATGTCCTTGGGACGATGCGGTCTCTTAAGTATCCTGGCCCACTACCATGTAGGGCTTTAAAGGTAATAACCAGCACCTTGAATTGCACCCGGAGACATACTGGCAACCAGTGCAGCTCCCGAAGCAGTGGTGAGGCACGAGCATAACGCCCGCACCCCATCACTACCCGAGCAGCCGCATTCTGGACCAGCTGCAGCCTCCGAATGGTCACCAAGGGCAGCCCCATGTAGAGCGCATTACAGTAATCAAGTCTGGAGGTGACCAAAGCATGTGTGATCATGAGCAAGGAATCCCGGTCTAGGAGTGGGCGTAGCTGGCGTATTACACGAAGTTGTGCAAAAGCCCTCCTGGCCACGGCTGCCACCTGCTCCTCGAGCAGTAGTCGTGAGTCCAAGAGGACCCCCAGATTACGCACCAGGTCTGTTTGGGGCAAAACTGCCCCATCCAGAACCAAAGATGGTAACTCTCGAGATAGCGCAGGACCCCTTACCCATAGCCACTCAGTCTTGCCGGGATTCAGTTGTAGCCCGTTGTCCCCCATCCAGACCCTGACAGCCTCCAGGCACCTGGATAGGACTTCCACTGCATCAATTGGATCTCCACGGGCTGAGATATACAGCTGGGTGTCATCTGCATATTGGTGATACCTCACCCTGTGGGAACGGATGATCTCACCCAGTGGCTTCATGTAGATGTTAAATAGGAGAGGCGAGAGTACCGAGCCCTGAGGCACCCCATATTGCAGGGGCCTAGGGCTGGACCTCTCGCCTTCCAGCCACACCGACTGGGTCCGGCCCCTCAAAAATGAAGAGAACCAGGCCAGCACAGTGCCCTGGATCCCCAATCCTTGGAGCCTTCCCAGAAGGATACCGTGGTCGACAGTATCGAAAGCCGCTGAGAGATCAAGAAGAGCCAGGACGGATGGATGACCTCCATCCCGTTCTCGCCAGAGATCATCCACCAATGCGACCAATGCAGTTTCAGTACCATATCCGGGCCTGAATCCTGACTGGAAAGGGTCCAGATAATCCGCTTCATCCAGGACTTCCTGTAGCTGCCACGCCACTGCTTTCTCCAAGACCTTACCCAAAAAGGGTAGGTTGGATACAGGTCGGTAGTTGGTAAGTACCGTAGGGTCGAGGGATGGCTTTTTCAGGAGGGGACGCACCAAAGCATGTTTTAAGGGTGCTGGAAAAAGCCCCTCCTGCAGAGATGAATTTATAATTGCCTCGACCCAACCGCCTGCCACAGGCTTAGATGCCTTGACTAGCCAGGCAGGGCATGGATCCAATTCACAGGCAGTGGCGCGAACAGATCCAAGAAGCCTGTCCACTTCCTCAGGGCCAACTGGATCGAACTGATCCCAGATAACATGGCCAGACTGTACTCTGGTCAACCCCAGCTCTGTCTCTTCCACGCCGGGATTAAACTTCAAGCGAATCTGAGCGATTTTCTCCGCCAGATAATCAGCAAAAGCCTCAGCCGATCCCTGCCAACCAGGGCCAGACCCCCCTCTTCCAAGGAGGGACCTGGTCACCCGGAACAAGGTCGCTGGGCGATTATCTGTGGAGGCAATAAGGGCGGTGAAATATTGTCCATGTATTAATATAACAATCAACAGACAAATTATTGCACTTAAAATATGACACTTGCGGCCAACGAATTGGTCTCGTGGTATAGGATCCATGTTTTTGAGATACAACCTTCATATTCAAAGCTCCACATTTTATTCACTTAAAATAACACATTGATGAAACTCTTGAGAGCCCCGTTCATGCAGGCAACATCTTCTGTAGTACTCTGGTTCGGTGATCTCTATGGTTAGCATCTATTAGTAGTCCAGTCAATCCAATATTAGGCTCTTTTAATTCTGGGAAGTTTTCCAGTTGAATGTTGCTTAATAATCATATCAATGTAATAGAAACCAGATGAAAGCTTTAACTTTTCTTGCTATATCTTTTGAAGGCTAACTCTTGGCATTATGTTCTAAGCATATTGAAATAGACTGTTCCAAAAAAGTAAGCTTTCCTTGCAACATGGGAAGCTGTTACATAGATTTATTGTGCCATCCATTACCAAACTATTCTTAGAACTAAAGGGTGGATTACATGAGTGTGCTTAAAATTACTGCCTTTATGTTAAAAGAAAAGCAAGCACAAAGTATTGATCTGGAATGTGGCTTTGTTTCAGACTACGTCTCTGTGTCATTTTATATCCTAACGTTGCTCTGATTAGCTCATGGGTGCCCAAACCTTTCAGGCCACAGGTTGGTCACATAGTTGAGCATGCTGGTCACATGGTTCATCCCACCAGAAGCAGAAGTAAAACGCACATGCATGTTTTACTTCTGCTTCCAGGAGCGGCGTATGCCGGATGAATTGGTGTCGGGGGCTGGATCTGGCCCACAGGCCATAGTTTGGGCACTCCTGCTTTAGCTTTTCTTTACTTGGACTGTTCTAGTTACTGTGACTTTTGAGGCATTTGTGTTTATTGGTGTCTAAACTAAGAACCACATCTAGCTTCTCATAGAAAAAGCTCAGGATGATGTGGCAGAAGGAGGGGTGTTTTCAGGGTCAGCTGATCCACCTGAAACAACCTAATTCATTTCCAGGAGAAACATCAACAAAAGTAGGATCCACAATGTGTTTCATTAAGAAATTTAATTAAGAAATTTCAACTCAAAACTTACTTTCCTGAAATTATAATTGGCCTTGCCATCCTTACAGTAAGTAGGAGTCCACAATCAGAGTCACAACTAGTGTGGAACTCGGGCTGAGAAACAAGACACCCAGTGTTGACTTGAAAGTTCCAAAGATATTGGGGGGGGGGGGGAATATTTCATGGGCCAAAAGATCTCATACTGAAGTAAGAATCTCACAATAGGGGAATTCCTTGCTATTCAACAATTAGGAATCTTTCAAGCAAAAGAAAGAACACCACAAATATGTATGAAGATAGTGAGAGAGATGTTGATTTTGTGTGGTACATACTTTTTGGCAACCATAATGTTGACTCTGGGAAAACACTGGACTCTGGTCCCTTAGGAATTTGTGATAAGAATATTATGTTAGAAGTTTATCTCATAGCTTGCATTCTTCAGAACAGGGGAGCTATCCATGTGTTTGCAGCTAATTGACCCCTGGCGAGTATTGTGTGTATCTCAACTCCTCCATTATTGTTCCTCGTTTATTTTTATCATGATCTCAGTGCCAGGTTCTTGAACATTGCTTCTCTTTTGTGAATTACATGGATAAGGAATTTTTTTACCGTGCTTTTCCAAACAATAAGTTACCAGATTTGTAAATGTCCAAAGTTAACATGAGATTTGTGAGGTGCAACTAGATTTGACATCATAAAAATCTGTGGTAGGACTTTCTGATACATACTCAGTGATGGGTTGTTACCAGGCGACCGATTTGGTCGCCTCTCTGGGCCCCCTCCAGAAATGTATTTCTGGGCAGCCATCAACTGCACATGTGTCAAACTTCCATTTGATGCACGTGGAGCTCTATTTTTTAGTGTGCATGCATCAAATAGAGGTTTGACACATGTGCACTATAAAAATAGAACTGCGCATTTGTCAAATGGAGGTTTGACGCATATGCAGTTCTGGGCAGCCATTTTTAAATTTTATTTTTATTTTATTTTTTGCTCCACCCCAAACGTCATGATGTCATGACATTGGCTACGCCCACAATGTAATGATGTCACGGTGGGGTAGTGAAAAAAATTGACAACCCACCACTGGGTATACCAATAATTAACATGAGTAAAACAATGAACAATAGTACCTATAAAGAATAACATACGCCCTCTCACAAATATGGTATTGTTTTTTGTGACTGCTGCATGCATAACACCAAAGCTTTTGTCCATGTTCCCCAAATGACAATACAATGGTACCTCTCTTAAAGATCATAATGCATTCCACGGGATTGCTCTTTAAACGAGTTTGCTCTTTAAGTGAAACACCATTGTAAGTGACCAACTGTGACTTCTGGTGGGGGGGATTACGAACCCCAATTTATTTGTTAAGGAAGTTTTTGGTTGGTTTTATTTGTTAAGCGAAGCAACCATTCAGAGAAAATGCTGCTCTTTTAGCGAGTTACTCTTTAAATGAGGCACTCTTTATGTGAAGTTTTACTGTACTAATGTTTGATTTCCTTTTATCTATTACACCAATTTGGACTGCCTTCATTCGCTCACCAGCAATGCCTGCAGATCTGTGGGTTGACTTGATATAACAGAGCTCATGAGGAATTTCCGGAAGGATCTTTGTAGCCAAACCTTTGCGTCACTTTCAAATTATTTACTATGATTTTATATTGGTTTTTTTTTACATGTTTGGTGTGAAGCCAAATACTGTATTGGATTGTATATACAGTATGTGTATTCAGCCATCAAGACATAGCTATTGTTTATTCACTTTTATTCAAAAAAAATTAAAAGACTTTTCAATGTTCTGCTTCTTATTACTGTAATTTGATGAGTTTATATATCTTGTAGGAAACTATTCTGCGAAGGTATTTGTTTGTGGCAGAATAGGCTGCAAACCTAAGAAAACGTAAAAGCAAGGGAAAATTCTTTTCTGATCCATTAAGCTCAATTAAGGTTTGCTTAATGGGGTGAAGTCCTAGGGGGCTATGGGATTCCAAAGCAACGAAACAATAGTACTTTTCAACAAATGCAAGATGGTAATCTCAGGCATCTGAGCGTCTATGTCCTATTCTAGACAAACAAAAACATACCACACTAATTTTTAGTCAGAAATAAAAAATTGCTTGAACATATTTGTCTTCAAGTTACAGGCAATGAACTGCAACACAGCCAAACAGATTTCTGCAGCTGCTAAAGCGGGAAAAAAAAACACATGGAGAGATGAGTTCACTGAACTTCAAAGAACTTACTTATATACTAGTTCAAGGGGTTCCAGAGTTTCCAAGCCGGGGACTGGCTCACGCTCTCTCAGTCAGCTTCGAGGGCTGGATGGCCATTTTGGCCTGTCTGCAAGAAGGAGGTGACCATTTTGTTTCTTGAATGCCCCTTGGAGGGGTGGGGGCCACATGAAATGGCACCATCAGCCGGATCTGGCCCACAGGCATTAGGTTGGGAAACCCTGTACTGTACTAGTTAATAGTGAAGCCAAGGAGAATTTTTTCATCATTTTTTTCTCTGAATGTTCTTGTTAGATTTATTTATTTATTTATTTATTCAGATTTATATTGCCGCCCACTCACTATGACAAAAAAAATGTAACAGTTCTAGTTTCACAAACATTATGTAAAGAAGAATCTTGTATTACCAGATTCCATGGCTAAAATTCAGCAATCCATTGACAAATAACATTATAATAAATGCAGTGATAGTCTGACAAAGCGCTTAAACCCCACCACATAGAGGCATGGGTCCATACTTAACCATACCTAGAGTATGATGATTTCTTTCAAATACTACTGTTTTTACTATTTTCAAAAAGGAAGAAAACATACATTCATTTTGTTTAATCATGAGAAAAAAGTTAACCATGGGAATACCCTGCTGTTTTTCTGCAGCCTTTGATGTAATCAATCATGATATCTTCCTGGATAAACTGTTGAGGTTGGGTATTGGTGGCCTAGCACAGAGTTGGTTCCAGTCCCTCCTAAATGGTCTTCTCCACAGACTTGTAACTTGAGAGATGGTATCTACTCTGTGGAGTCCTAAATGGACTGATTATCTCCCTAGCCACTAAGAGAGGTCGTCCAGAGATTTGGGACCTTTGTCATCAATTTACTTTGACACACAGCTATATCTCTCCTTCAACACATCAGCAGTGGATTGTGTCCAGCTCTTTCAACGTTGCCTGGGTGTGATTCCAGACCCGATGAGGGCAAACAGATTGCAACTGAATCAGGACAAGATAGATCTTTCTTGTGATCTATCTACCACCTTGTTGAGATGTGCCCCAAAACTAGACAGATTTGTACTTCTACTCATGAATCAGATGCACACCTTTGTCATAGTCTTGGACCAAACACTATTTATGGAACAACAGGTAGCTGCCGTGGTCCCTTCTGCCTTTTTCTATCTTCAGTGAATTGGCCAGCTCTGCCCTTATCTGTAGGTCACTAATAATATTGGTCAATGCACTGGTGTCTCAAGTACTAACTACTGTAAGGGGGCTAATCTTGATGCTAATTCAAAAACAACAACAGGTCCAGAAGGTTGAAGCCAGACTAATGTTGGGTGTTTATTTATTTATTTGAATTTATATTCCACCCTACTCACACAGGTGACTCAGGGTGGATTACAACCAATCAACAAACATACAACACACAGTTAAAACTCTAAAAACAATTTAAAACAATTTAAAACAACACCTCGTTCCTTTATTATTATTATTATTATTATTATTATTATTATTATTATTATTATTATTATTATTATTATTATTATTATTATTATTATTATTATTATTATTATTATTATTATTATTATTATTAAATTTCTACACCGCCCTACTCGTAGGACCAACTCAGTAAAGGAGTAAAGGAGAGGGAGGGTAAGTATAAGATGTTAAATAAGATGTTAAATAAGCCAGCGGGGAGGGGTCAATAAGCCATCATTACCTCACACTATTTCCGCCAGCCAAGTTTTCACACATTTCCTAAAACCCAACAGCTCCATCTGGAGGTGCAACTCCAAAGGCAGGCGGTTCCACAAAGCCAGAGTGAACACGGAGAAGGCCCTCTTTCTATTGCCAGAGATTTGTGCCTCTCTGGCAGATGGCACAACTAAGGCACCTCTCTGGTCCGCTCTGGTGGGACGGACAGATACCCTTGGGGAGATGCGGTCTCTCAAGTATCCTGTTGGGTGTTAGTAAGTTCAGTTATACTTTCCCAATTCTGGTTCACATTCATTGATTGCTTATCTGCTCCCATGTTAGGTTCAAGGTTCTGCTATAAACCTACAAATCCTTAAATGGTTTGGGGCCTCACTACATAATGGAGTGTCTTTTCCTAAATGTTGTAACCCATCCTACTCAATCCTCCTAAGCCTTGTGTTTCCATGTGCTTACTCGGAAAGAGGCCCATAAGTCTTCAATCAGGAACTGAGTCTTCTCCACAGTGTCCCCTTCCTTTTGAAATGCTCCTCCTCAAGAGATATATTTGATCGTTTGGCCTTTAAGAAGCTTTTAAAAACCAAGCTTTTCAGAGAAGCAGTTGTGGTAGTCCCCTGATGAAAGGAAGGGATTTTTAAGCTTTATTGTTGTTGTGGGGGTTGCCATTGCTTAATTGTTGACTGTTTTGATACTTGTTTTATTTGTTCCCTTGTAAATGTATGATGATTTTCTACATTTTAATTTGTTTTCTGATTGTAAACAGAGTCTGCTAGATGGACGGTAAATAAATAAATAGATAACACAAAAGAAAATAAACAGTCAAACAAGGCATGAGGGAAAAAAAACCTAAGTCAACAACATATAACATGAAATCCATCCATTCTATGTTATTATAAAGTTCCCCTGCTAGTTGAAACCCTTGTCAAGCCACAGGGTCTTGAACGGTCAAACTAGGCAGTGTTGCCCATCACCTGTCAATGATGCTAGGCCATGACTAAAACTCACCAAAGTATCCTCTGTCAGATTCATTGGACAAGGTGAAAGCAGAGGGCACACATCTTGGTCCACCTAACCAGTAGGTGACATGATATCCAAATGGCTAAAAACTGCACATGGATGGACTTGATTTCTCAGGTTTATTTGCACATGTGGAATGTCATCGCGGAGATGTCTACCACTGCACGGACTCACTGAGTAACACCTCCAAAGTATCCAAGGTAAAGTATTATAAAGTTGCCATTCTGATCATAGACATCTGCTCTTTTTAGCTTTAATTCCAGAGTAAAGCTGTCAAACATATTAGATGCTACAAAAAAAGAGGAAATACATAATTTGTTTATGTATGTATGGAGAACAAATAGGTCAATCTTAGAAGAAATCAACCCTGACTGCTCCCTTGAAGGTCAAATAGTAAAGATGAAGCTAAAGTACATCAAATGAGAAGAGAGGATTCGCTTGAGAAATCCTTGATGCTGGGAAAGGTGGAGGGCAAAATAAAAAGGGGCGGCCAAAAATGAGATGGCTAGATGGTATTGTAGAGACGATGGGCGCAGAGCTGAGCGAATTGAGGAGGATGGTGGAGGACAGAAGTGACTGGCGGACAGTGTAGGGTCGCAAAGGGTCGGAATCAACTGTGCGACTGAGCAACAATAAATGTAAACAAATGAAGGTACTGTACAGTATTGTATTGTCCAAAGTACTTCATCTTTACTATTTGACCTTCAAGGGAGCAGTCTGGGTTGATTTCTTCTAAGATTGACCTATTTGTTCTCCATGCATACATAAACAAAAGTTAGTTTGTTACTAGCATATTTCTTCAAGATTCACAATGTAATTTCTCTCTCTTGGGGGGGGAAAGAGGATGGTAATATTGTTTAGTTGCAACATGCAAGATTCTTTCTACAGTTGCCAATTAATATTGAAGAAAAGTAGAGCAGTTAAAATCTTATTACAGTTGTCTCAGAAGGCTAATCAGCACTTCAGACTCAAAAAAATATTCACATACAAATGTGCTGCTTATGAAAAGAAAGACTCCTGTAATTCTTCCAAAGATGCTTTGCTACGTACAGACTTTGTAATCAAGATGGGTTAGAATCTAACAAGGTGCTAGCATACATAGACCAGATCACCCTGAGAAAAGAGCTGGCCATAAGAACAATATGGATTTCTGTTCTCTGTTGCCCCATTTTAGAAGCAATTATTTGCTAATTTATCTTCACTTTTCAGCAGTGTCTTAACAATTTTCTTGGTTCCACAAACTATAACTGTTCTTCAAGTGATTCAAGGTCATATTACAATACATCTATTGTGTGAGAATCAGAGAAATGTACTGTATTATTTTTTTCCAAATTGCATTGTAAAAATCCCTCCTAGTTACTTAAATGTGAAAGGAAAAAACTGAGATAATCAACCTGGAGTATGTAGTGGCATACTAGATTCTGAGGTTCCTGGATGAAGCAGATTATCTATATCCATTTCTGTCTGTCTTCATGTCTAGTTATTGAATAGATATGGCTGTGGTCAGCTTGGTGGATCACCTACACTGGGAACTGGACAGGAGTAGTCTATCTTTTGGTACTCCTGGACCTCTTCATAGTATCCTGGGTTGCCTTTCTGGAATGGGTTTTGGAAGTACTGTACTGTTCTACAGTGGCTCAGATCATTCCTGGATGGCCAAACTCAGAAGTTGGTTTGGAGAGAATCCTGTTCAACACCCTGGTCTTTGGTCTGTGGTGTCCCTTAGGTATCAGTCCTATCCCTTATGTTATCCAACATCTATATGAAACCATTAGGAGAGGTCTGAGTTTGGGGTTTTGATGCAGATGACATTCAGCTCTATCATTTCCAGCTGATTCTATGGAAGATGTTCTGTGTTTAGACCAATATCTGTTGTCAGTAATGGACTGGATAGGAACTAACAAATTGAAATTTAATCCAGAATCCTTAATCTGGGATCCTTGAATCTGATACAATTCTGGCCCTCTTTCCTGGGTTTTCTAGGTAGAGGAGACACAGAAGTTGTTACCATTCCCTTCTTCTTGGAGCATTCCCGAGCTGTGCAGCTTACCCAAGGTTCTTCTCACATGAGACAAAGTAGGGAATTGAAATGCCAATCTAAACCACTGAGCTATCTAGCCAACAAGCATGTTGTTACTAAGTCACAAAGAAGGTTTGATGCTAAATGTGTTAAAGTAAAACCCCTACTTACGTAAAGTCTGTTCCGTAGGCTTTTACATAAATCAGTTTTTTACTTAACTTAAAACAAACCCATAGGAAAAATAAATTGTTATGTAATGCGAGGAAAACCCATAAGAAAAATGAATTTTTTACGTAACTCAAAGCAAACCCATAGGAAATTGATTTTTATGTAAATTGAAGCAAACCCATAGGAAAAATGATTTTTAAAATGCAAACTCATAGGAAATTGTGCAATGTAAATTGGGACATTTACATAAATTGGGAGGTGGTTTTAGTGCAAAAATCATTATGTAAGTCAAATTTTACGTAACTCGAGGCATGCGTAAGTTGAGGTTTTACTGTACTTACCTAACTGTGTGTGTGATTAGATGGCCAAGTCATCCTGGTTTGAATTAAGTTTGGAGCATCCTAACAGGATCACCTTGAGTTATGATACGTCATTTGGGATGAAATTTGGATCCACAAGCAAGCTTCCAATAGTTTCAGGACAGGAAACTACAGCACAGTTCAAATGATTCTATTTAACCCTTTCTCCCTGTAAAGAGCAACTGCAGTGGCTCTAGTGGTTAAGGCACTGAATGACTGGAAGTTCGAAGATTGATACCTGATACATGATTGATACCATGACAGAGTGAGCTCCCATCTCTGTCCCAGCTCCTGTCACCCTAGCAGTTAGAAAGCAAGAAAATGCAAGTAGATAAATAGGTACCACATTGGTGGGAAGGTAAATGGTGTTCTGTGCACTCCAGTATTGAGGCATGTGTGCCACATGTCCATGGAAACATGTGCAAATGCAGACAGCGCTGGCTCTTTGGTTATAAACAGAGATGAGCACTGAACCCTAGAGTTGGATACAACTGGCTTTTGAGCAAGGGTGACCTTTACCTTTACCCAGTGGTGGGCATCAGCAAGTTCGCATCAGTTCACCAGAACCAGTAGCAGAACTTCTGGCTGGCTCTTCCCATCCAAGTTTTGAAATAAAGTCTTCCTAATTTGGGTGCAAGGTAAGACTTTTCCCCTGGCCACGGCCACAGTGTGGCAGCATTTTTTTTAGCCCACCACTCCCTTTACCCTGTTAAAGAGAAAGGAGGGGTGAGAAAAATGTGCCCTCCTCTTCCATAGGGGAACTTTTATTTTAAAAATAACTCATTTGGATGCTTCCAATTTCCTAACATTTTCAAATGGCTTAAGCAATCCAACATGCTAGAACCACATACACCTAAGTGGAGTGAGCCTACTGGTTCCAAACAGCAGCAACAACAAAACAGTAGCCCTCACAGGGACTCAGAATAGGCTGGCTCATGACTGCCCATGTGTCATATAGTCATTGGAGAAAGGAGCAAACCAGCCTGCTACCAGAGTTGACCAAACTCAGGGGGAAATCCCTGTCGGTTGCATCCTCTATCTAAAGCAGGGTTTCGCAACCTTACGTCCCCAGATGTTCTTGAACTTCAGTTTCCAGTAGCTCTGATCAGCAGGTGTGCTGACTTGGGCTTCTGGTAACTGAAGTCCAAGGACACCTGGAGGTCCAAGGTTGAAAACCCTGCTCTACACTATGCTAGAGCATGTTTGATTTATATACCCTGTTATGCTACAAAACAGATTCCACACACAGGACATCCAGACATGTACAGTACTTGATAGTACAATCCTATACATCAGACATAGGTAAAGTGTGACCTTCTAGATCAGAGTAACCAAACTTGGCTCTCCAGCTGTTCTTGGACTTCAGTTACCAGAATCCCAAGTCAGCACAGCTGCTGATCAGGGCTTCTGGGAATTCAAGTTGAAGAACATCTGGCAAGCGAAGTTTGAGGAACTCTGTTTTAGATCATTGGTTCCTGACCCTTTAGACCAAGATGGCGGCTCTTCCAGACAGGGGAAATGTTCTGTCTCCTTTCAGTAATGTTTGCTCAGTAATGTTTGTTAACGACAGAATCATGTCTGAACTAGATTAAAAGCCACTTCTTTTAAGATGACTTAAAATGCATTGGTGTGTGTGTGTGGTTAGAATCCAACTTCCTACTGGCGCTTCTGTTCCAGAGCTTTGTTATGTTGTTAACAGGAAGATTAATTGTAAGTTTCTGAACAGGAGGCTGCAACTACAAAAATGAACTTCATCTAGAAAGCAGTTCAGCACTTAACTCTGTTTCCAGGGCAAATTAAGGTATTTTAAAAAACTGAATAAGTTAAATAGAAAATAAACCATAAAATAAAATAAGAGAGGGCAAAAAAGCATGGGGAGTCATGGTTTAGTCATTGTTCTAATCAAACCAAACCCCACACCAATAAGATCAAAGTAGAATCAGGAACACCACAAGGAATAAATGCTCCATTTGGAAGAGTCCTAATTTTTTTAATTCTTAACCAGCAGACAATGAAGAATCAGGATTAGCACCAGTGAAAAGAAAGTCAAAAGAATAAGTAGTTAAATATTGTACATTTCAGTCGTCACATGGAAATAATTTATTTTTAAAACAAGATATCCCTTTATACCAGGGATTCTCAACCTGTGGTCTGTGGGGTGGATGCAACCCTTGGCACCATTTCATGTGGCACCTCCACCATATGGTGCCATATGGTAGAGGAAGGGCAAAATTGCTGCCCAGTCCCCGAAGCTGTCTGAGGGACTGTGACCAGGCCCCTGGCTTAAAATGGTTGAGAACTCCTGCTTTACATATTTTAACAATTGATTACTATGATTATTTTACTAATGATATTTGGTAGCTGCCTTAAGTCTGTGCACTCTCTCTGTCTTCTTGTTGACGTGTGATGGGGAGAAATGAAACTGGATGGAAGAATGGAAGAAGCCTAGTGCAAGTACTTTGCGAAAGTTAAACAGAGTCTTCTAATTGGTTCATATATGAAGTGCAGCTAATCAAAATTCCCAAAATGGGGAGAAACCAAGATAATAAAAGACTGATCACCCTGTGTGGGAATTGGTAAATTCAACTGGAAAAGACTTTTCAACTAATTAAGGATAAAGAGCAGAGACCTAATAAGTACTGTTGTATTTTGATGGAATATGCTGTCCTTGGAAACTGTACTGGACCCATGATTTAAAATTGTTTATCTTCTCTGAGTTGCAAAAGCAACAAGAATTTCCTGGAGTTATGGGACAGAAGGTTTTGTGCTTTTAAACATCAACATGCATTCCCATCCCACCTCACAGGTTTTACTTTGAATCTTTGATTTAATGTTCTAGTAACCGTATATGGGGAAAGGTGAAAATGGAAAGTTGCAAAAGAGAAGCTGACAAGTTTTGTAGTGGTGCATGAGTAGACATTTGGCTAACAGTTCCTTAAGGAAAGTACATGGAGATCCTGCAGGGAGAATAATAGCTTATCTCACGCCAAAAGTCCTGATGTGTTGCAGAAGGCCACAAGTGTGTTGTCTGCATGTTGAGAGCTCTCTCTCACTTCAAAGATAATCACTTCCTTTGGGACGTCAAGCATTAGATGCCCTGTGCCAAACATTTGGTCCAAAAAGGTGATCAATGGGCTGTGACTAGGTACCAGTCCTGTTCAGTGGAAAATCATAGAATCGTAGAATAACCAAGTTGAAAGGGACCAATGAACCCATCTAGTCCAACTCTTGGCTCAATGCAAGAATCCAAATCAAAATAGATCTGACAGATGGTAGTTCAATTTTCTCTTGAATACCTCCAGCACTAGAGCACTCGCTCTTTCTTGAGATAATTGGTTCCATTGTCATCAGTTCAGAAGTTTTTCCTTATATTCAGCCTATATCTGACTTCTTGTCGTTTGTACCCATTGTTGCGTTTCCTGCACTCTGGGATGATCAAGAACAGACCCTCCCCCTCCTCTTTATGATTTTTTTAATTATTTGAAAAGTGCTATCCTATCCCCCCTCACTCTCCTTTTTTTCCAGCTAAACATGCCCCATTTGTTTAGTCTTTCCTCATAAGTTCTGGTTTCCAGTCTCCTGATCATCCCTGTTGCTCTCTACTGAACTTGTTCCAATTTACTGGCATCCTTTTTTAAAAGTGTGGTCCCCAGAGACATAGTACTCTACATGTGGTCTCAGTAGTGCCTAATAGTGAGGGACTAGTACCTCTTGGGTTTTGAAAACCATGCTTTTGTTAATGCACCCTAAAATAGCATTTGCCTTTTTTTGCAGCCATTTCACACTGTTGACTCAAAGTCTGCTTGTGAGCTAAAACAATTTGAAGATCCTTTTCACTCATAGTATTATTGAGCCAAGCACCCTACATTTTTAACTGTGCATTTGTTTCCTACCCCCACCCTCTTAAGTGTAGAACTTTGCACTTATCCTTGCTAAATTTCATCCTGTTATTTTCAGACCAGTGCTCAATCCTACCAAGTTCTTTTTGAATTCTGTTCCTATCTTCCAAGGTATTAAGTATTCACCCAATTATTTGTCATCCACAAAGGGAAACTCTTGGCTAATTTTATGTTTCCTTCTTTTTGTTAGGACGTCTGTAACCAAATATAATATGCAGCTACTTAACAATAGGCAGAATATGTATCTACGTAGCCATTTGTCTACATAGTGTGTACAAAAAGACACATTCTCCATCCTCCGACTTTTTCCACTCAGGAGAAGTTAACCATTAAGTACATAATACTTAGATAACATCCTTTGTTGTTCAGTCGCACAGTCGATTCCGACCCTTTGCGACCCTATGGACCATTGCCCTCCAGGCAATGCCCTCCTAGCTGTTTTGATTTTACTTAGACATCTGTAGAAAAGTACAGAAAGTAAAGCAAAACTACAACTGTTTGTTATAAAGATGGAGATTTATTTTTATATTTATTTGTAAAATGTTTACCATTTCATTAATTAAAAAACATTTTCACTGGACATTTTAGAATACTCTGGTCCTTTGATAAAGAAAGTGATGGTCTTAGTGCTGAATTGAAAGCTACATATTACACATATCAGAGAGTAAACAAAACAAAAAGGCAAAAAACGTTTTGCCATTTTAAAGACTAATGGCTGAATTTTAATGTTAGCTTTCGTGGATCAAGTCCCCTTTCTCAGACTTGCTCCACGAAAGCTAGCATTAAAATATAGCAGTTAGTCTTTAAAGTGCCACAGTGTTTTTCTGTCTTTTCATTTTGTGTTGTTTACTCTCTGATATGCTTGAAACACAGACTAACCTGGCTAGCATTTTAAAAATTTCAACTTATTATAGTACAGTCAAACCTCACATAAAGAGTGTTTCGCTTAAAGAGTAACTCACTTAAAGAGCAGAATTTTCTCTGAATGTTTGTTTCAAAACTTGCTTAACAAATAAATCGGGGTTCGCCATTCCACCCCACAATTGGTCATTTACAATTCTGTTTTGCTTAAAGAGCAAACTAGCTTAAAGAGCAATCCTGTGGAACGCATTATGCTCTTTAAGCGAGGTATAACTTGTATCTCAGTTCTCCAGCAAAAGCAGCAAAGCCATCTCCCTTTCTTCACTTTTCTTTTGTAGTCAGCTATGAATAAATCCCACAGAGATGGACTGAGAAGCAAGTCGACAAGTACAGGATTCATCAGATAACATGGGAAAATGTATTGAGAGTTCATTTGCATAGTACAGGATTCATTAGATAACATGGGAAAATGTATTGAGAGTTCATTATTAACACATAATTTCTTGGCTGGAACAAGATCTATCTTGTCATCGTATCTGAGCGATCCGAGCCCTATTCAATTGTTACCTCCTCAGCTGTTACCAATACTCTTACACTTGTGTGACTACTCCCTCCCCTCTTCATTGTCGCTTTTGCCATGTGAAGAGTTGTCCTGTCTGAAGAGGAGAAACTCCTAACATATGTAGCTTCTATGCAAATGGATTCTTTCTCATGTGAAAAAGTCTACACACAAACAGAATTTTCTCCTCTTCAGACATGTTTCTTTCTTCTTCTTCTGCCGTATCCGAATCTGAATATTGATTGTCCTGAGAATACAATGCAGTGGCCTTTCATCTGCCTTCGGCATCACAGCATGACACCTGTACCACTAATCCAGTTCCGTGAGTCACTTTCTGGTCCTGAGCCCTTTTGGCACACAAAGTCCTTCTCAGCCCCAGACCAGAATTGATGAAGCTGCTGCCCTCCATCAAGATGGATTTAATCCATTTGGGGACCATCACCCTTCCCTATGGACTTCGGCACCTAAGGCCGTTAGTCTTCAGATTTGTCAGGCTAGTTAACCGCCACCAGACACTCGGCGTTGAGTCGCTGGCAGTATGGTCTACTCTATTACCATAGCAGGATAACCTGGTCAGACTGGTATGTTTATCTCCACATGAAGAAAGACAATGATATAATTTTATTATGACATGGATTCCTTTTAATTCCCTCTTTGAATTGCTTATTTCTCTTCTGTTATTTTTAATTCTTCTCTTTTGTTATTATTATCAGTTGAAATCTGATTCCATCAGACTAGAACCCTTACAATTAATGGAATTTAAGTCATGAAGAACTTAAGCCCCATTAATCAGTAGGTCTGCTCTAAATAAGAGCAACCAGGGATTCAATTCATTCTTGTTGCAGTTATTATTACAATTGTTCCTATCACTTTGTATATTACTGCTATTTTTTGTTGTTCAGTCACACAGTCGATTCTGACCCTTTGCAACCCTATGGACCATTGTCTGCCAGGCACCTCTGTCTTCCACCATCCTCCTCAGCCCACCCAGCTCTGTGCCCATTGCATCTACAATATCATCTAGCCATCTCATTTTTGGCCGCCCCCTTCTTCCTTTTCCCTTTCACCTTTCCCAGCATCACAGCTTTCTCAATTATTATAACATTTATGAAATTAATTTTAATTATGTCAAAATGAATAAGATAGCACTTTTCAAACACTTGAAAGACAGCCATCATTGCAGAGTGAAGGACATATAATAATGGTGTAAATACAGGAAGCCAGATGTAGGCTGAATATCAAGAAAAACTTCCTAAGTGTTATAGCAGTACAACAAAGGAACCAACTATCTAACAAGGTGATTAGCACACTAGAGGTGTATGAGCAGGGGCCTAGCTACCGCCGTATCTGCCGTATCAATTATACGGGGGCCCCAGGCCACGGGGGGCCCCAATGTGTGTAAGCAAAAATTAATAAAAACTTCCCAAATTTTAATTATGATGAATAAATATTTCTTTTAATTTTATGCATTTTTTTTTCTTTTGTGAGAAATCTTTACCCTTCCTAAGGGCCCCCAAACAAATTTTTATACGGGGCCCCGCCAAGGCATGCTACACTTCTGTGTATGAGAGAATATTGGACAACCATCTGCCAGATTCTTGCATTGAGCAGGAGTTTGAACTTGATGGTTTCATAGGTCTCTCCCAACTCAATTATCCTATGATTATTTTAAAAATTAGAACCAAACATTTTAAAAGATTTCAGGAGAAAATATTCTAGTGGTTATACTCTGATCTTTGCAATGTACAAAATACCTAACTTGGGGAGAGATTTTAGACCAGGAGTATCCAAACTTTTTGGCCTGACCACACCCCTGGAACAGCTGAGTGGGCCTGACCTAGAGTTGCCATGATTCTCTCCCACAAAACCAGGACAGAAGTATTCTTGACAAAAATGGGCAGGTTATCTACAAAATAGCCTTTTTTAAAACAAACATAATATAATGACAGCTATAAAACACTTTCAGATTAAATATATCAATACATAAATAAATACATTTATTGCTGTCATCTGTTGTACTTCTGGGAAGTCGCGTCACAGTCAACTCTTAACATCCTCAGTTCCAGGAGATACACTGGTCATACTTAACGGTTTGTGGTGTGGAGCAAGGACTTTAATGTGGCAGGAAATTGCTTGTTTGATGGCAAGAGTTCTAATTTATTTTAATGGTGTGTTATAATACACAATCAGTACATTTTAAAAATCCGGGACTTTAACATGATCTTTATTTAACTGGCCTGGACAATTTTTCTGATCTTGAATCCAGGACAATCCTGGTCTTCCAGGACATATGGCAACCTTAGCACAACCACCCGCTGGATGCATGCATGTTAGCACATGCAAGTGTGGTACCACTCCCAGAAGCGGTTCTGGACATCCCTGCGCATGTGCAAATGCATCTGTACCACTCCTAAAAGTGGTTCCAGATGCCTCCACGCATGCAAAAACATGTCCATGCCTCTCCTGGAAGTGGTTCCGGATGTGCTTGAGCATTGGCAGGCATGTCTCCATCCACTTCCAGAAGCGTTGTGGGCATCATGGGCTGTATTTGGCCCACAGACTGTAGTTTGGGCATCCTGTTTTAGACCAAAGACCAAAAAGTTTGTGAAAATGTTTATGGAGGTTGTTGTTTTTGGACACTGTTCTTCCTTTGATTTTTAACATAGTCACGGGTTTTCTGAGTGAGTTTAAGAGGCATCTGACTCCAGCTTGGAGCTCATAAAATGAAAACCACTAATCTTGAAAACACATGTGTTGTCAGATATATTGTCAGATATAATGTTTTAATGTTTTAATTTTTTTATGAACTCATGAATTTTTAATGTTTTATAATATTGTATGTTCATAGACTACCCATTGCGGTAATGTACTTTGTAAGCCGCCCAGAGTCGGGTCTTCCCGAGTGGGGCAGGGTATTAAATGTGAACAAATAAATAAATAAATAAATAAATAAAATATTGCAGAAAGCAAATGCTTACTTGCGTCAAATATCTTTTCTTAGTAACTCACATGCCCTGGTGTGGTTGTTGCACTTTTCCGAAGAAATTTGTGGGTTTGTTTCATCTGTTTTCCCAGGATCTCTGGAGATCTGGTTAAATGTGTTACAGATTGCTGACAGGGCCAGGATCACAAATGAACATTTCCTTGGGGTAGTACAGAAAACAACATATAGAAAACAAATGCTTCCTTGAGCCAAAAATCTTTTCTTAGTAACTCACATGGCCTGGTGCAGTGTTGTACTTCTTCCAAAGAAATGAATGTTATTTTTCAGCTATTTTGCCAGGATCTCTGGCGAGCTGGTTCTTTTTGTCAGAGATTGCTTGAAGGGCCAGGATCACAGAAAGACATTTCCTTGGAGAATCTTTAAAACTTGCCAATTCTTTGGCTTGCAGTAAGCCAAGATTGCTTAGACTCCAGAAGTCCTCTCTTTTACAATCAGCACTGCTGGTGTGACTGCCATATAGGCCAGTTTCATAATTCTGTCTATAAGCATTCTAGCAACAATACAAATAATCTATCTAAACTTCACTTCTTGATGTGATTTCATTCCCTGTACTGAAAAGATACATAAGGGCAATTGGAGAGTCCAGAATCATTTGGATAGCCTCAACAGGAGATAACCCATTGAATCACTGGGATTGACATAAAAGTTGACTTGCCATTCAACAGTTGGTCCAATAAGTCTGCTGTTGCTGAGACTGCCTACAAGATTCAAGCCATACAGAGAATGAATTATGTGCCAATTCAGATTTTAAGGTGAATGGGACTCCAGAGAGCAGAATTCCTACATAGCTGAATTGTTTGCTCTGGGATAGATTCAATATCAAATTACAGAAAAGCAGTTTATTTGAAGATTATAGATTTCAAAATAATGACACATGTGCAATTGAAAAATGATACTTAAATCTTAACTGGAAAAAACATTAGGGGAATAAGCACCTTCTTTAAATGGCACACCTACAAAGCAATCTAACTTTTTGCTTCTACAAATCTTGAGACAAGTCCAAAATGCAATGTTTTCATGCTTTTAATGTCTAGTATGAGGCTTGCAGGAATACAGATGAAAGGGATAAAGCTTTGGAAGCATCCCTAGAACAACAGGAAAGTATTGCAAACACCTATCTGAAAATTGTTTACATATAATTTCCACGGTCCATTGTCACAAAAGATTCAGTCAACAGCTGCCTACCAGCTGAACTCAGAACAAAATGTTACAAAGCTAGGTCTCACAAATAAGACAATGTCATCCTTTCAGAATGAGGAAAAATATATATTTATTCCCCACTACAGTATTTGGATACTAGAAGAAAAGGAATTTTGGTTGAGGATGTCAGCCTTCATTGTTAAGTATGCATTTTACAAATACTTCTTCTTAGGCCATTTTATGATATGGAAATTGACAGCAGAAGGAGCTGGACCAAATAAGGTCGTTTGAGGTGCACATGCCATTTAGATGCAAGATCACACATTGGGTATTCTATGCAGTATGTCAAGAGTTGGTTTAGCTAATGATATGTTGTGATACAAAAATTCTTAGAGGAAATATAGGCTGAAAATACTGCTCTAACTGTAATTAATCAGACAAATATAACTGTGAAACTGATATCTTCAATTTTTTCAGTAGATAGCAGCAATTCTGTCCAATTGCAAGTATTGGAGACACACAGTAGGAACAATCCTACAGTGAGTGACTACTGGGTTGCAAGGAGAAAAAGAGAGCAGTATCATAAAAGACACAATGGTGAAGGAAGAAGAGAGAGGGAATACTGGAAAAAGGGATAGAATTTAAGGGTTTTTGAATTGGCCAAAATGGTTATATTTTCTAGTACAGTATCAGTAGTGAGCATCAGCAGGTTCTCACCAGTTCGCCAGAACCAGTAGCAGAAATTCACGCCCATCCAAGTTTTGAAATAAAGCAGTCCTATTTTGGGTGCAACGCAGGGCTTTCTCCCTGGCCACACCCACCATACCACAACCACAATGTGTTAGTAATTTTTTTTTTTTTGGAGCCCACCACTGAAGTTTATAACAGTGATGGTGAACGTTTTGGAAACTGAGTGTCCAAACTGCAACCCAAAACCCATTGGATTGCTGGACAGAGAGGCAGGGCAAACTCTGTGGTGGGACAACGGCACACGTGCCCACAGAGAAGGGTCTGAGTGTCCTCTCTGGCACATGTGCCATAGGTTCGCCACCACTGGTATATAATATTAGGACCTGGCAGGTAGATCTAGTCCACCTTCTTTGGGTGTTTCCAATGTTATCTTTTTATTACACAGTCTTTATCTAACCATCATTAGTAATATTGGATCGAAAGGAAGAGTATAGGAAGACCACAGACTAGAAGGATTAGTATTTTTTTTAAGGTTTGCAAGACTAGCATGGATTATAATAGGACAAAACAGAGATTTTTAGAAGAGGGGGTCTGTATCCAAAATTGGATGTCAGTGGGCTACTAAAGAAAAAAGAGAACTATATTACAAACTAATTACAAACACCTTTTCCCAGTGTCCCGGAGAACTGGCAGCAGTTTTTTTGGGTAACAACCTTCGGGGCTTACCTGTTCACTGGTTCCCCCACTGCACATGCATGCCAAGCACTTGGTGTGCATGCATGCCTACAGTGCTTGGCACATATGCACGGCCTCCTTGCTGTCCTCCCAAGTGGGGAGGAGGAAGAGAAGCTGCTAGCCTGAAGCTCCCTATAGCCTGCTCCCCTGGGTAAGTGACTTACCTTTGGATGTAGTGTGTCTGTGTGTATTTTAATCTGTATTTAATACTTTTACCTATATTGACGTACTACCACAGTTCCTAAAAAGGCCTGACAGCTGGCAGGCCTGGCGGCCTGGCTTGGGGTTTTTAAGCAAAGTCTTGGAGTTACCTCATCAATAAGCTACACCTGTGCTGTTCCAATTGCTGTTTCAATTGGAGAACCCTTAAGGAGGTACAGCTGTTTTACATTTACATTAAGGCATATTGTTCTAGAGAACTGGTACAATGACCATATCCATCTTGCAACATGATGCTGCCCAGGCACTTATACTAACAGGTAAGTGACGGGTTTGTGTTTGGGGTGGGTAGATTTGTGTTCGGGATGGGTGGGTGGGTGTATTTTAATGTATTTTTATTTATTTATTTATTTATTTGATTGATTTATTTGATTTATTTACAGGTTTATGTTGTGGGTGTGTGGGTGGGTTGAGGTGTGGGTGTGCTTATTTTTATTTTTTATTATTTTTAATTTTTTTCTTTGACCACACCCACGACATCATGATGTCATGACATTAGCTCCCCCCACACTGTGATGACATCACGGTGGGGTAGTAAAATTTTTGACAAGCCACCACTGCTGATACTTCTCTGTTTGCATTTGGTAACAACAACCACAGCAACAGGTTCGAGAATTTTGAGTATTTCCTGACTCTATGGGAATTTTAGATTATCTAGGATTAGAAAGATATCTTTAGGTTTGTACTGTATTTGATTTACATTTATACACCGTATATTTTCTTGGATCCATTAAACATTCCTCTGTAAAGCCAACCTATTGACCAAACAGAGTATTAGCTTTCCTTCTTACATCATGTTCATCTAGGAGCAATTTTTTGTACCAGCATATTAATTGGCCAAGACAAAAAAGTTGCTTGGTGGCAAAAGCAATAGATGTTTTTATGACATCAAGGTGCGCCTTCACAGCAGTCCATCTGGCATGGCCTCCTCCACCTCCATGACTGTTGGAAATCAGGGTTCCTCCTCTGCTCATTTTGCCATTGGGCCCAATATAATAGTTTCCAGTGCTATTTCCTCCACTGAGGAAAGAGTTTGTTTGGTTTTTTCAGCAAACACAACTTTCAGATTTTCCTCATGGAAAGGACTGAGTTAAACAACTCTGCCATCAGTAGACCCACTCACAAGTCCCTCCATAGAATATGGTGCAACATTGATTTTCTTACATAACAACTGTTATGGCAATTCCTGGTGTGGTGGAGGCAGTGGGGACTACATGAAATGGGCCACAGGTTGAGAATCCCTGATTTAGGGCTTAAAAGGTGAGCACCAACATTTTCAACTCAACTTGGGAACTGAACAGAAGCACTGGCATGATAGATAGAAAACAACCAGTCCCACTGAATAATCTTCCTGCTGCACATTTTCACTAAAATTACTGCATTTCAAAGGTACGGTTCACCACAAAGAAGACATTCATTACCAAAGAAGAGGTCAAAAAAGACATTACTTTAATTTGGATAAAATTGCTTTAGGTAATTTTGATACACAATCAGAAACGATTTTTCTAATTTATGCAGAATTACATAGTGTACCTTGTTTTAGCAGAGGAAAGAGTGACCCATTAACCCATCTGCCCTCTGGTTCCTGGTATTAGTATTATTTGTCTCCACTACTACTAAGCAAGAACTTAACCATAAAATAATTAGCTAGTAATGATGATATGACGTATCATGCCACAAGGGAGGAATTAACAATTCCAGATGTTGTTTAATCCTCAGTGAACATGGTTTAAAATTACCCCTTTCGCTCAAAACAACCGAATTTTAAAATACCACCTCACTTTCTGAGCAACAAAGTCCACATGGTTGTGGCAAGATCTATCCTTTCTATTACATCTACAGCATATATTCGGCTAAATGTCATCCCAAATATAATTTGAGGTACCTAATTTGGACCTCTAAAACTTGGAAAACAGATTGACCCGAGTATAAGTCAAGGGTGGAAAATGCAGCAGCTGCTAGTCAGTTTCAATAATTAAAATACATGAAAACAAGGTAAAATTAATTTATTTAGACATTTGTGTGGGTATGGTTTTCAGTGTTTATGTTGACCCAAGTATAAGTTGAGTCCCATTTTTGTACCTCATTTTGGGGGCTAAAAACCTGATTTACACTCGAGTATATATGGTAGATTTCTCCTATTTTTCCAATTTTGACTTAAGCTTGACATGATAAATGTCTCTTTCTCAACTTTAACTTGATTAAAGTGAGTGAGAGGGAAATTTCTCTTCTATTTTTCATGTATGGCTTAGCTCATTCTCTTCTGAAGTGCTGCCAATAATCATCAGGAAAAAATAATGTTCAAAAACAATTATATATACATGTATTCATGCTTGTGTGGCCTTGGGCAAGCTACACAGTCCCAGGACATCCCCAGAAGAGGGGAATAGTAAACCTCTTCTGTTTATTCTCCACCTAGAAAACGCAGGGAAAAGGTCATCATAAATCAGGAATGACTTGACAGCACAATTAGTCAGAGTACTACGATGACATGTGCCCTGAGATCCAGCTTTCTAGAACTTGTAGTACTTTACTGACTTTGCCTTTGCTGTAATGGAAATCCAAATCATTGTGTTACCACTAGGATCAAAAGTATTTAGAGAAAGCCCAAACAAACCATTGGGAGTTAAGTGAGCGCCATTTAACTCTGCTCCATTTTAAAAATAGTCCCCCCCTTCTTTCTGCTGTGAAAGGAGGCACACATCTATTTTGTTTTGCTTTCTCTGTTCTAATTTATTTGTTCAAGAACATTTTATCTTTTTCTTCACTTTTGGAATTTCCCTCCCTTTTTTATCTGGTTTCTGCATGACAGGAGTTCTTAACTCCTCGACATTATCTTCAGTCTCTGTTTGTCTACCTCTTTCTATGGCAACAAGATGTATCCCCCCCTTCAGTTTTAGAAATTTTCATTCCCCACTCTACCGCCTTCATTCAGTCATATCTTTTTGGTACTTTCCTGAGGTCTCATATTAGCACTTGGTGACTCATAGTTAAGTTACATGATCAGGTCTTTCCCCTATTTTTCTATGTGACAGCTCCACACATCCCCCACTAGGTGAGAGCCTTGTAGAGTGGGAGGGCTGAGTGGTCTAACTAGGCAGTGTTGCCAATCACTTGTCAATGATGTTAGGCCAGGACTAAAACTCACCAAAGCGTCCTCCATTGGATCCCTTGGGTAAAGTGAAAGTGGAGGGCACATGTCCTGGTCTGCCTAGCCAGCAGGTGGCATGATATCAAAATGGCTTGTTTGATAGCATTGTTTTGTGGGTTGTCTATCTCATTGTTGTAAGCTGCACAGAGTGGTGTTTGAGAAGGTTTTAGCCAATATGTATATTTACAAATATACAAATATATATATTTGGTAATACTGTATGTCATATGGGGAAAATCGTTTATTTCCATTTGATTTAATAAAGTGGTTGAACAGTAGAATGTTCAGTGACAAGTTACATAGAGAAACATAAAAGAAACACAACATTTTCATGTACAGTTGTACCTCGCTTAAAGAGCATAATGTGTTCCACAGGATTGCTCTTTAAGCGAGTTTGCTCTTTAAGCGAAACACCATTGTAAGTGACCAATTGTGACTTCTGGTGGGGGGGATTGCGATCCTCGATTTATTTGTTAAGCGAGTTTTTAGTTAATTTTATTTGTTAAGCGAAGCGAACATTCAGAGAAAATCCTGCTCTTTAAGTGAGGTGCTCTTTATGTGAGGTTTGACTGTACTCATGTATTGCTGCTACAGCATACTGTACATGACTTACATCAAGAAATGCAAATAATTAATTAAATTCAAACTTTATTATGGTCGATGACCAGTGCAGTAAAAAGGGTTTAAGTGCATGAAATAGAGTCAAAATGCACCACCACAAACACATTTGTTTGAATTTAAACAAAATAGAATAAAATCAGTTCTTAAAATTTATGCTAGATTTGGGACATGTATCTGGTTTAAAAAGAAGAAAACAGCACATAAAACAGTTTAAAAGTTATAGTTATAGTTATAGTTATAGTTATAGTTATAGTTATAGTTATAGTTATAGTTATAAAATAAAGATAAAAATGCAGTTTTAAAGCACAGCTGCCTTAATGTGCTTAGTTTACTCCTACATCTCAATGTGCCTTTTATGTTGTGCATGGCAAAATGGTGTCCAAAACAAAAGGCCTTAGAAAATCCAAAATGAAAAGAATTAAGGATAAATAAAAGAAGGCATAAATGAGAAAGCAAAAACAGCCCAAAAGTCTTCAAGAGTAGATTTCATTAAACAGGGGTTCTCAACCTATGGCCTGGGGGCTGGATGTGGCCCAGAACACCATTTCATGTGACCCACCAGCACCTCACCCACATCTGGAAGTGCCATGTGTGGCAGACAGGGCAAAATGGCCATCTGGCCACCAAAGCTCTCTGAGGGAGCATGACCCAGTCCTCAACTTGAGAATGTTAAGAACTCCTGAATTAAATGAATGAAAGTGGTCTCTACTGTCAAGCTTGACAGACATTACACATACAGTAATACCTCAGATAACGCTAAGACTTGGTTCCACAAGTCTTGGTGTTATCCGATTTTTAGTGTTATCCAATGCGTGTTAAAATCCTATGGGATGGATCGGATAACGTTAAAGCTCCATAGAGATACATTGTAACTGCACAAGCTTTAGCGGTTGTTATCCGATACATCCCATAGGACCTTAACGTTATTCGATCCAATTCTCCTCCCCAGATTACTTAACGTTATGCGATTTTAGCGTTATCTGAGGTATTACTGTATAGATAGTTTGCTCTTAATTTTCAAAGAAGACCATTTCCATCAGATTCACCATTTAGGGATTAAAAAGAAGAAGTGGGTAGTTAAGATTGAGCATTTGCTTATTGGTGGAGACCTCCGTAACTGACTAGCCTAATACAAGCCTGGAAGATACGGAAACAATTGGAGCAAGTTAACTGATCCTGCGTTTGCTGGGCAATGTTTTCCTTTCACATATGGGTCTACAGCTAATTAATACATGCCTGGAGAGTGAGAAGACCAAGTAAGTCTCAAGACAGTCAAAAGTAGTTTGGGAGAGGTGTTCCAAGTCCCATAAATACAGCACAGCAACTGGAATTTTGTCTGATGAGGCTGACATTTCAACGGCACAAAGATTTGCTGCCAGAAGATTGTGAAGTCACTTGTTTGTATTTGCTGCTAGATATCTCTGAATTAGTCAGCCCTGACCATGTGTAGTAACTCATGCGGCTCTTTGCTGGCCAGAGGGAAACACAAGACAGGAAAATCCCATGCATTGCTTACATAGCCATTGTGTGTTCAAACCCAGGCATTCCTCCTTATTCCTCTGACCTCTCCTCATGCGTGTCAAACTCACTTGGCCCATGCTTAATCAACAGGGCAATGAAACCCAACGTGCAAGATTAACCAGTTATGCCTTTGAATGCTGTTTCTATGGTATACCACACATTTCTTTTTCTCCACTGCCTAGCCAAGGTTAAGCAGAAATCTTCTTTGTTTGGTAAACTTTGTTGGTTAGCCAAATATGAAAGAGGGGCACAGAGCTTTACAAAGTTGGTTTTTCTTGGACTCCAGATCTGACCAAGGAAGCCTTGGTTACTCATTACCCTTTGCTATTAGGGGACGTTCGGTCTTCTTCTTCTTTCATGTTCCAATCAAACCCTGGACTGCCAAAATGTAGCCACTTTCTTGGCTTTGTTGTTTGCCAAACTTAAGTCCTCATCGGTGCATGTTTCTGGTAGCAGTCAGCAGACCAGTAAATGAGCTGGATTTTGTGTCTCTACACACACACACAGAGAGAGAGAGAGAGAGAGAGAGAGAGAGAGAGAGAGAGAGAGAGAGAGAGAGAGAGAGCATGTTGTTATCCTCTAGCAGCCCTCACTTGAGCATGTTGGTCTTAGATTTAGGCACTCCAACCCTCAGTTGATTCAGGGTCCTCCAAGTGACGTAGGGGAAATTGGGGGACATTAGGTTACACAACAGGTTCCCTTCTTCCAAACATTTTTCCAGTTTAACCAACAATTCTGTAGCAAAGGTCTCCCTAGCTGGAAAGCCAATCATATCTGGACTCTAAGGTGCAGTGCTCATCTCTGTTTACAACCAAAGAGCCAGTGCTGTTTGCATCTGCAGACGTTTCCATGGTCATGTCACAGGAAGGACTAGATGCAGAGCAAATGGAACACTGTTACCTTTCCAATCCAAGCGGTACCTATTTATCCACTTGCAATTCCTTGCTTTCAAACTGCTAGGTTGACAGGAGCTGGAACAGATGATGACACTTCATGTCATTAAGTGCAATGTCTTATACAAAGACATATGCATGCAACCCTTTAGAGGCAGCACTGATCAGGGATTCTGGGAGTGGAGTTCTTTAAAAGTAACTTTTCCAAGCTTTTCTTGGAGGAAGAAGCCTGGCAGTCCAGAAACATGCCATTTTAACATATCCTGTCATACAATATTAACCATTATGTGTTCAGCTACTGTCTTCATATTGCTTAACCTATCCTTTTCCAGTCCTTATGAACTGTGCAGCTCTAAACCTGTGCAGGAAGGGTATCCATTTTCCCTACCCCGTTCTCTCAGAATGGTGCTCTCTCACTCTTCAGTGACCTCAAAAACGCTGGAAAAAAATTCAAGACAGATAATATGGCCCAGTTGTAGAACAGAAATATTTTCCAGGTTAAAAGGCAGTGGTCTGAAGGCCAGCTTGAGGGTCCCTGCTTAGAGCTTCTTTTTGATTTTCAAGCAGAAAAAAATGTTCTCGGTTTAGCATTTTCTGGCAACACTTTTTTTGGCTTAACTCATTAACTTTCATGTAAACAGAAACATCTCAAGAGGGCAAAAAACCTATTTCTATAAAATGTTCTTGTTCTTACTTCATGGTTCATTCCAGGTTCTTGTGTTTAAACATTTGCACAAAGATCCAAAATTTTCAGTAAGCAATGCCATAATCCAGGTTAGTTGGACTTCAGATTTGATTGCTCTGTATACACAGGTTGAATCTAGCCAGATTACTATTTTCACTCTATTTCTTTTTTTCTTTCATGCAAATTTATCTTCATAAAGCTAAGCTGAATTTCAACTGAATGTAGAATTGTTTGAATTATCCAACTTACTCCATAGTGTTATATGCTTCTCTGAGCAACAAGCCTAAAGGCAGTACTACCCTGTTTCCCCGAAAATAGGACCTTCTCAAATAGTAAGGCACCTCCCTATTTTTCCCCACCTTGGAAATATAAGGGGCCCCCTGAAAATAAGGGGGCCCCTGGCAATCCACTGTATCAGCAATAAATGTATACTGTATTCTTTGTCATGGAAAAATAAGACATCCCCTGAAAATAAGACCTTGTGCATATTTTGAAGTTTTTAAAAATATAAGGCAGTGTCTTATTTTCAGGGAAACACGGTAGAAGGTTTATTTCCCTTTTGGTGAGAGAATGGTAGACTTACAGTGCTCCATTGTTTCTATTTATTTCCAAATAGACAAACAGAATACAGTAATACCTCAGATAACATTAGTATCGAATAACACTAAAATCGCATAACATTAAGCAATCTGGGGGGAAGAATTGCATCGGATAACATTAAGATCCTATGGGATGCATCAGATAACAACCGCTAAAGCCTGTGTGGCTACAATGTATCTCTATGGATCCCATAGGATTTTAACATGCATCGGATAACACTAAAAATCGTATAACACCAAGACTTGTGGAACCAGGTTTTAGTGTTATCTGAGGTTTTACTGTATAAAGGAAACAAATATACTTCACCACTAATCCTATCTTATAGTCAAAGGCTATACAGTAATACCTCAGATAACGTTAAGACTTGGTTCCACAAGTCTTGGTGTTATCCGATTTTTAGTGTTATCTGATGCATGTTAAAATCCCATGGGATGGATCGGATAACGTTAAAGCTCCATAGAGATACATTGTAACTGCACAGGCTTTAGTGGTTGTTATCCGATGCATTCCATAGGATCTTAACGTTATTTGATCCAATTCTCCCTCCCAGATTGCCTAACGTTATGCGATTTTAGCATTAACCGAGGTAAACGTTATCCGAGGTATCACTGTAAGTGGAAATACCGTATATACTAAAAAACAATCTGACCCGAATATAAGCCGAGGCACCTAATTTTGAACTGAAAACTCAGGAAACTAGATTGACCTGAGTATAAACCGAAGGTGGGAAATGCAGCAGCTACTATTGAGTTTCAATTATCAAGATACATGAAAATATGGTAAAATTAATTAAATTGTTGGCACATCTCAATCCAGTGCGATCTTGGGACCCTCATGATCATTGACTCGAGTATAAACCATGTCCCCTTTTTTGGGCTCATTTTTTTGTCGCTAAAAAACTTGGCTTATATTCGAGTATATAAGGTACGTACACTGTCTGGCTAACATCCTCCCTCCAACAATGAGATTACCTCAGAGATACATGCTTCAACAACCAGACTTGCTAATTGATGGCACACAATTATTAAGAGCTGACTGGATAGCTCAGTGAGTTGGATGTTTGTCTGTAGAGCCAGAAGATGGGAGATCCATTCCTGACTCTGTATCCCAGAAGAGTCACCCTGTGTGGCCTTGGGCATCCTGCACAAGTACCAAGATACCCCAAGAAGATAGGAATATAATTATAATTGGGAAGGGGCCTTTAAGCCATCAAATTCAACCCCCTGCTCAAAGCAGTAATACAAGTCAAAACAGACCTGACAGACAGCTGTCCAATTATCTCTTGAATGCTTCCAGTTTTAGAGCACTCACCACCCCTCAAGGCAGTTGGTTCTAACCATTAAGAGGTTTCCCCTGATATTCAACCTATATCTGGCTTCCTTTAGTTTGAGCTTGTTATTATGCATTCTGCTTCCTGGGATGGTCAAGAACAGACCCTTCCTATTTATGATTATCTTTCAGGTACTTGAAGAGTGCTATCATATCCTCTCTCAATCTCATTTTCTCAAGGATAAATATGCCTTATTCCTTCAGTCTTTCCTCATATGGTTTGATTTCCAGTCCACTGATCATCTTTGTTGCTCTTCTCTGTACCTGCTCTCAAGCCCATGCTGGCCGTTTAGGACACAGGGACAAGTTCCAGTGCGCCTCAGGGTGCTCTACCCAGAGGCAGGCAGAAGTATGTCACCTGGTAACTACACTAGATTTCCACCACAGCCCCGCACCAAGCTGGAACCTTCCAGACAGTGAGGCACTGTTTCCATAGGTCGGGTATTGCCATGCACCAACCAGCCCCAGCCCCCACTATGCCTGGTTGGTGCATGTTGGGTATCACTGTGCACCAACTAATTTGACCCGGCGCTGTCACCGCCACTGCAAGCCACAAGCTGCAAAGAAGCTAGTGGGTCTTTTCCATCCACTGAAGCAATGGGGGACAGGGTTGGTTGGTGCACAGAGATATCCACCATGCACCAACCAGCCCCACCCCCTCATGGTCTCAGTGGATAGGAGAGACCCACGAGGTTTCTTCACAGCTTGCAGCGGTGGTGACAGCAGTGGCAGCACCAGATTAGATTCTGAGGAAGAAGGCAGGGCGCGGGAGCTGGAGGCTTCATCCCAGCAGCCAGGGTCCGCCATACCTGAACCAAAGCACTGGAGAGAGAGTGGGTTTGGTGGGAGAGGCAGCCAAAGACGATTAAAGGTCTCTCTTTCTCTGCCAGACACCGCCTCTTCTTTCTTTCTACCCCTCCCCATTGTCCAGCAGAGTTGGGGGGAGAGTAAGGGAAGGGAAGCGTCTTTCTCTCCAGTTCCCCTCCATCCATTACTCTCCCTCTCCGCAAGGAGGGCGAATGAGGTTCCTTTCATGTCCCCAAGATCTATTCCCACCGAAGTGGTCCCTATTGATCTACTTGTGATGTCTTGCTTTTGAACATCTAGGTTGGCAGGAGCTGGGACCCGAGATGGGTGCTAAATTTATGACGTCATGCAGTACAGTGGCATAGCGCAGGTTTCAGCTGCCCGAGGCACAAGCCAAACTTGTTGCCCCCCCTCTAGGCTCACCCCCCCTCTAGGCTCACCCCTGCAGGACCCAGTTAACCCCTCACTGCCCATGCCAAGGCCCTGGGGCCTGAACCCAGAATGGTGAGAGCCCCGACGGCGGTGGCCCTGCTTTTGAGGAAGCATGCACATGTTTTCTTTGCATGTGGGTGGCTGTTTGTGCACTCACCACCTTGGCTGCCAGCCTTCACTGGCATATAGGCGCACGTGCTTGCTGCCGGGCTGTATATAAAGCTGCTTGGTGGCGGTAGCGGCGCTCGTCTTGGCTCCTGGTGGGTGGTGAGGGTGGCATCAAACCAGCAGAAGGGGGAGGAGGGAGGGAGGAGGAATCTCCGTGACCACCGTCAGACTCCTGAGATCGTGGGGGTGCCCTTCCAAGGACCAAGCCTGCCCGGGGCTCTTCACTGGCTGCACTCCTTGGAGACTGGAACATTTTGCCACCCACTGGAAAGTGCCACCCAGGGCGGCCCACTGCCCTGCCCCTTGCTACACCACTGATGCAATACTCCCCAAAGACACCACCCCCTCCCTCCCTGTCCAGCACCCTTTTAGCATAGCCAGCATGCCCCTGCCTGCTCTAATTTGTTTGCATCTTTCTGAAAGTGTAGTGCTCAGAATTGGACAGAGTACCCTAGATGCGGTCTGACTAGTGCTGAATAAAGAGGTTAAGGCACTGAGCTGTAGGCTGGAAGGACGAGTCTCGAGATACCCGAGAGCTTGTTTGCTTGGTCTCTCATAAAGCAAAACTATATCAAACTTGTCAATAAAATTGACCAAAATCACAATAGTGAAATGGGTCCAGACATCCCTTTCCAGAACAGCCAAAGGTGGTTCTGAGAGTCATGCGATCCTGTTGAATGTTGGCTGAGATGCAGAGAGCTGAAACTTTCCCCCGTCCCACATTTTGGTAGTTCACCAATTTAAGTTGCATCTGCCTATTTCTGATCCAATTCAAGATTATGATTATTTAAGCGTTATTTCTTTACACATGTATGCCAAATAAAACACAATGTTGCTGAAGTGTGATCAACATGCTACTGTCCTCTTCATAATGTGAAGAAGCAAAGGTTTCCATTCCAATGCAAGAGCAGAAACACATCTGCCCCTGCAAGAAGCAAGTCAACTGGGGAAAGGAAGACTCCCAGTGTGATGGTGGCACACCACCCACTTTAAAATGCAAATGTTAAAGGAGAGCAAGGAGGAGGTCCAGCCTCATCCAGACACAATGGAGCCACACGTATAGTGACAGGATACCTCAAACCTACACCAGTTGAGAAAATATACCCTCTTGTTGGAATCGTTCCACCTAAGATCAGGAGAGAAGTAGCAGTTTTCCTTTGAGCAGGGGTCTGCACACTTGGCTCTCCAGATGTTCTTGGACTTCAATTATCAGAAGCCCTGATCAGCAACTGTGCTGACCTGGGCTTCTGGTAATTGAAGTCCAAGAACACCTGGAGAGCCAAGTTAGCAGACCCCCTACCCTAGAGGGATTGTTTAAGCCACAGTCTAAATCACACCTAACACAGCCATAGATTCTGGTATGGTGGCCCATTCCACAGTCACACAGAAACCTTAAAGGTAAAGGTCTTCCTTGCTTAAAACCCAGTTGTGTCCAATTCTAGGGTTCAGTACTCATCTCTGTTTATAGCCAAAGACCCAGCACTGTCTGAATCTGCAGACATTTCTGTGGATGTGTGGCAGGCATGACTAGACACCAGAGTTCATGGAATGCTGTTTACCTTCCCACCAAAGTGGTTCCTATTTATCTACTTGTAATTTCTTGCTTTCAAACTGCTAGTTTGGTAGGAGCTGGGACAGAGACGGAAGCTCACTCCATCATGCAGCACTCGAGTCTTGAACTGCTGACCTTCTGGTCATCAAGCTCAGTGTCTTAACCACTGAGCCACTATGGAAACCTTAGGTTGTTATAAAATGGGTTTGGCTTATGAAGATATACGCTGCCTTTGAGCAAGGGAAGGACATTCACAAAATAATGTCCAGAAGGCCACTTATCTTTGCCATTGAATAGATTAGGCTCTGAGCTCAGATTTCAGGAAGAAAAGTACCTAAAAGGACCAATGGAACATTTGATTCTTCATAATTTTAAAAGGTACAGTACGTACATTTTGGAACTGTCATTCTACATTGATTTTATAAGATGCAAGCTTTTAAAAAAACTGTTTGGAAGTTATTCAATAGAGTGAAGGGTTGTGTTTTTGTTTTGTTTTTGGATATTTTGTTAAGATGTACTGCTAGCTTCCTCAGATACTTTCCTGGGAAGGACTGTTGCTCTGTTGCTGTATTATTTGGCGAACAAAGCCAAGTCTGCGATAACAGATGTATGAAAGTGAGGGGTGGGGTGGGGTGGGGGTGCGATTTCAGCATCTCAGTCTAACATTAAAAATCACAGACAGGCAAAGTTCCCTTCTCTGCAGTCACAAACAATGTGATTAGGGTTGGGGAGGGAGAAAAATGGCAATTGTGAAATCAGATGCTCTTTTCTCTTCTTTCTTTCTTTCTTTTAAGGAAAAGAAGGACCCACCGAATGAATGACATGAAAACTATAAGCTATAACTTTGCCACTTTCAGTTTTGACAGTAGATGCAGAGGTGGTGATGTAATAGAAAATGTCAAGTAGGCTGGATGCGATCCTTCTTCCTATGGGTTGGTTGTGGACCCAAAGGACCTGTCATTTCCAGTGAATTAACTGCTAAATTGCTGTCTTTGTGAAAAAAAGATTTATGGGCTGCTGCTAATAGAGCTGTACATAAAAGAGCAGATCTTTCACGAATCACATCACAGGAGATGAAGGCGTGAAGATTGTGTTAATGGGTAAGCATCTTCACTTGTTATTCCTTACAGCTTGTTGGAATGGTTTGGGTCCCCACCCCTCCCCGTTGCCTATGTTAAAGATATTTTTTTCCCTAAAAAAAAAAACCCCAGGAATCTATCTTGAAGTATAAGCGCTAGAATTGTATTTTATAAAAAGAGGTGGCTAGATTTTTGATGAAGTGTTTGAAATGAAAAACAATGAGGTACTGCTTAGACATGTTATGACGTATGGATTGTGAATTTTGTTTCAATTATTAATTTCTAGTCTCAGTGGCATTTGTGTCAAGTATTCTTCTCCTGTGCTGCTTCCTTTTTCCCCCTTTTTGCTACATGTCTACAGATACTCTTCTGTTTAATCTCAGGTGTTCACAGCACATGAGAGAAACCTTTGTTTTAACCTATGCAAATATATAATTATGAAACTGACGCTCTGATGCATTAACGTGCCCATTCCTGTATTGGCTCCCTGTCCTTTCCTTGCTATTTGTAGTCTCTCCAAAGTCAAATGAACAATGAAGTTCCATTGTTTCATAAAAAGATGTGGGCTGCAATTATAGTCATGTTTACCTGAAAGTCAGCTGTATTGAAATCAGTACTATTTATGTAGGAGGACCTGGTTAGGATTATGTAGTTGGGCTACAATTCCATACAAACTGTCCCAGTCAACTACAGTACAGTTGTACCTCGCTTAAAGAGTATAATGTGCTCCACAGGATTGCTCTTTAAGCGAGTTTGCTCTTTGAGCGAAACACCATTGTAAGTGACCAATTGTGACTTCTGGGGGGGGGGGATTGTGACCCCCAATTTATTTGTTAAGCAAGTTTTTGGTTGCTTTTATTTGTTAAGCGAAGCAAACATTCAGAGAAAATTCTGCTCTTTAAGCGAGATACTCTTCAAGCGAGGCACTCTTTATGTGAGGTTTGACTGTACTCTGAACTCAGCTGGGTTTACTTTGGAATAGATAACTACAAGACTGTTCTGTTAAGTACATCCTTAACTCTTCCAGGGATGAGAATTTAAGAGCAGTAATCTTTGCCTGCTCTGTGTCCAGTGTAACAGTAACTTCTGAACTGTTCATGGTCAAATAACCTTGCATTCTCTTTGTTACGGATGGAATTTTTGTAGAACACTCCATGAGTATGTCCATCGGTTACGAAGAGGGCTTAAGAATGCAGATGTTACACATTCACCTCTCGGCAAATATTCCCTATACTGCATCCTTGTGCGTGTTTAAACAAAAGGAGGTTCTACTGACTTGGTAGGTCTTGTGTCCAGCCTCCCCAAGCAAAAATGTGTGTAGGATTCATTGATTGTTGCAGTTGTAGATTTCATTGCTATGGTGAGTAAAGCAGGTAAACAGCAAAACTTCTCAGCACTACAATACAGATGCGTGCTGAATTTCATCTTTGTGATTTCCATTGTTGTGATGATAGAAGGGAAATCATAATCTCAGGATTTAAACTATGGAAACACTTTATTCTGGAGGATTTTTAAAAATTTGATGCATTTTGGCCCAAGGTTTTTTGCCTTCCTTGGGGGCTCTGTAAACATATTTAAAAGGGGGGTGTTACCATTTAAAGTGATATATTTACATATACAGTAAAACCTTGCATAAAGATTACCTCTTTTAGAGACTAACTCGCTTTAGTTGTCTCCTCGCGTGACAACTAAAACCAACCAAAAACTCGCTTAACACCTAAATTCGGGTTTTCAAACAACCCCGCCAGAAGTCACATTTGGTTACTTACAATGGTGTTTCGCTTAAAGAGCAAAATCGATTAAAGAGCAATCCCATGGAATGCATTATGCTCTTTAAGAGAGGTACCGCTGTATAAAATTACACATCCATTTAATGTGATTATCATAAAACCTATTGCAGTAAATCTTTGCATCCAATTACATTTTACCCCATATTTAAAAACTACTGCAAGCACTGTATTATCTATTTTCACAAGTACCATAAATTACAATTCTTTACTTCTTTCTTGGTCTGTACTCACCTCCAATCAGGTGTTTGGAGAAAACCCCACAACAATTACTTTGCAAACAGCTGGTCTACAAGGTCTGTACGGGAGAATTGCATTCTTAATGGAAAGGAAGGAAATCCAAATCCTCACTGGAGCTAGTGTATGCAATCTCAATATTCAAGCTATTCCTTGTGGGGTATGTTTTTAATCAAAGTCTTTCCCTATTGGGGAGGACTACATCACAACATTGGGACTGTAGTGGCTTAGTAGTTAAGATGCTGAATTTGATGACTGGAAGGTCAGCAGTTTGAGACCTGAGTACTGCATGACGGAATGAGCTCCTGTCTCTGTCCCAGCCCCTGCCAACCTAGCAGCTCAAAAGCAAGAAATTGCAAGTAGATAAATAGGGACCACATTGGTGGGAAGGTAAACAGCATTTCGTGTACTCTGGTGTCTAGTCATGCCTGCCACATGTCCACAGAAACATCTGCAGATGTAGACAGCACTGGCTCTTTGGCTGTAAATGAAGATGAGCACTGAATCCTAGAGTCAGATACAACTGGATTTTGAGAAAGGGTGATCTTTACCTTTACAACACAATATCTATAGCCCACGACTGCAAATCATTTAAACAATGGATATTTCCCATATAGTGGTTAAACAATTATCCTTTAGATTTTTCATTTATATTTTGTCCTTCAGTTTTCTGCTAAAAATACCATACCAAATTGTATTTAAAGATAACATTTTACAATAAAATGCCTTTAGACATGTGTGTATTCAAGTACTGTATTCACACATTCAGGAATGTACACAATGAATATACAATAGTTTTAGACATGTTTCTTATGCAGGAAAATTATTTGCAAATTAATAATTAATACCTGTAGATTTTTATTGAGATACTCAACATCGCACTAAATGAGGAATTAAAGATTTCACCTGAATACATTAATCCCAGAATAATGCCAAAATAATATTACGTGAAATACATATATACATACACACACAATGTATACAATATACAAAGTACATACATAGAATGTACATACAGTTGTACCTCGCTTAAAGAGCATAATGTGTTCCACAGGATTGTTCTTTAAGCGAGTTTGCTCTTTAAGCGAAACACCATTGTAAGTGACCAATTGTGACTACTGGTGGGGGGAATTGCGAACCCCGATTTATTTATTAAGCGAGTTTTTGGTTGGTTTTATTTGTTAAGCGAACCAAACATTCAGAGAAAATTCTGCTCTTTAAGCGAATTACACTTTAAGCGAGGTTTGACTGTATGTAATATGCATATTGAAAAAGAAAGCCCCACTGATTTTATTGAAGGGATCACTCTCAGGAAATAGGCATTTAGACAGCAGTCCTCTGTTTGAAGACACCTTCTATTTCAAAGACTATCCAGTACAAATCTGGTTTAAAGGTAATGAGCTATAAAAAGGGAACAAAGTGTCTTGAACTGGCTCCCCAGTCCGGCCTGGGGAGAGGGAGCCACAGCTCCGTCAGGCTGGTGGCTTTAAAAAGAGCCGCTACTGCCCGGTTCCAGATGCCACTCTGACCCAGTCTGGTCTGGGGGAGAGGGAGCCACTGCTGCTTGGAAGGCTCTGTGGCAGGCAGAGGGGCCACCATAGCTACCGCCCCTGGGATGCTCCCCATATGCATCCGGGCCCCCCGCCCTGGTCAGGGGCTCTAAAGGCCACCATAGCGACGGGAGGTAGAATTTCTTTTTCACAGCAGCCGGCCCTTAGACTAATTTGGGGCTGGGTAGAATGGTCATTGAATTGTATTGTTGAATAAATTATTGCAATATGATACTTTTTCTGTATCGAGGATTGTACTTATGGTATTGACATTGTATAATTTCTGTGCTGTGCTGTCTACATTGTGTATCTGCATAATGGCTTGTATTATTGTGTACTGTATTGTTTATCTGTATTGTTTGTATCAGTATTTATATACTGTATGCCTGTAAGCCGCCCTGAGTCAGGTCCCCCCTGACTGGGCGGCCTATAAATTGAATTATTAAATTAAATTTAAATTTAATTAATTGTGATATACAAAGAAGTTTTCAAAACATATAGGCCACCTGATCACGGTGTTCCCAGCAATGGCAAAATATACCATATTTCCATTTAAATCTTGTGCTTCTGTCTAAAAATGCATAAGTAAAGAATCACAAATGTTATCCCGGGCATCTGTTATTTTGTAATGTGTGAGGCCGCCATGATAGGAAACTGTATAGCTGCGATGTATAACCAAGGTGACAGCTGATAACCAAGTTGCCACTCATGCTTGATACTGGAGTTGACGCTGATCTCTTACAAAGAGCTGTTCCTCCCCTTAACCAGTAGCCCCTCTTCCAAACAGAGGGAGTACTGACAGCAATTCATAAATAAGGATGAAATGGAAGGTTGTGTTCCATCCTGCCTGATAGCAACACTGTGGTAGCTTAGTGGGTAAGGCGCTGAGCTTGAAGACTGGAAGGTCAGGGTTCGATACCCAAGTGCTGCACGACAGATCTTGGGACATGAAAGGAGCCTCATTCAGGCACCCCTGAGTGGAGTTTCTCCAGCAAAAATCCTTTCAACCCAGAATAATTTCCGACACAAAATTTATCATTACCCTGTCTGATTTGCAGCCTCTTCTATTCGAAGGAAGACGTTTGTTTCTCGAGTTATCTTTTTCTCTTTCTGCGGAATAAACTTCAATATTCAGTTTTCCATAAAGGCCAAGCAAAAGTATATGGTAAAGACCACATCTTTTCTAGCACAGTGAAAATCATTTGGCTATGGGCCAGCTGGATAGATACAGCTTTCCAAACTTAGTGTACTATACATTTTTATATAAAGGCACCCATTTCATCCTCCTCCTTCTCCATGTTATGATTATGATTTTATATGTATATTTAAACATTTTGTTTTATAATCTTTTTTTTTAAATTAAGCTATCACTAACTCCTAATAAAGGCTCTTTGTAACTGACAACTGATAGTTGTAGATAACATCCACTTATACTGGGATCTCTTAGAGGGCTATAGAATTACAAGAGACAGAGCAGACTAAATTATTAGGTCTATAGGGATTAAGAATCCAGCTGCTCCTCTTTTCCTTTGAGCCACTGGCATCTGCTGGTATTTGTTTGTTCTTCTTGTTGTTTTTTTGCTAATGTTGGAGAGAGGCGGCTGCCTCAAGTTATGCAAGGCTAAACATAACCTGTCTTCTTCTTCAAGTGCCGTATCCTTTCTGGATATTGGCTATCATCATGGCGATAATCTTTCTGTTCTTAACTTCTCTGAGGACATACCACACCAGTCTCTCAGGTTCTTTAGACATGAAGTCCATCCACGTCCAGGACCTCTCTTGCCAAGGATCAGTACCAAAGTCTAGTGTGTCTTATGAAACTTTTGCTCCAGTTATGAAATTTAGGATTAAACTAGAGGATAGATTTTTTCCTAATTCAGAAAAGATGTTTCCTCAAGACATCTGTTTGTCTTTTCCACGCCTATTTATCTCTTATTTAGTATGTTAGGGCTGCAGTGGCTCAGTTGGTTAAGAAGCTCACCTTGTTAGCTAGATGGCTGGCAAGACGGCAGTTTGAGACCCAGGTATTGCATGATAGTTTGAGCGGTGGGACATGAAAGGATATGAAAGGCGCCTCATTAGGTTGTCCCCTGAGCAGAGTTTCCTGGTGTGCAAGTCTGGGCATTGAGTTTTCCTTTTCTTGTCGGTCACTTTGGGCGTGAGGACGGGAAGGGGTAACAATTCGGTGAATTAGGATATTAAATTTAATTAAAATCTCGCTACAGGCCCCATACAAGGTTTAATGCGTCAGAGGGCCTGTTTAGAGTTGGCTGGGTTAACAGAGCCTTACACAAGCTAGATGGCTGTGTAAATGATTTACTATCAGGTAAAACAGGTACATTTCCACAAGAATCTGAGATAATAAAATTAGATTACAGAATTGGTTTTAGGAATTAATATTTATTTTCCTGTGCTACTACCGCAGTGCATAATTTACAGTTACAGTTATAAAGATCAAAGCAAAATAAAAGTGGCCAGTTATTAAACCCAAATTAAGATGTCGTCTCTTTCTTATGTGGGTTGGAGTCAGTGATGGGATGTTACCGGTTCGGACTGGTTTGCCCAAACCAGTAGCACCCATCAGGAGGGGGTTGCCGGGGGGTGGTAAACCAGTTCCGTCGCCTCTCCGGCCCCCCTCCAGAAATGTATTTCTGGGCAAAATGGCTGCCTGGAACTGCGCATGCGTTAAACCTCCATTTGACGCATGCACAGTTCTAATTTTTTAGTGTGCCTACATCAAATAGAGGTTTGACCCATGCACACTAAAAAAATAGAACTGTGCATGCGTCAAACGGAGGTTTGACGCATGCGTAGCCATTTTTTATTTTTTGCTCCGCCCACGATGTCATGACATCGGCTACACCCACAACATAATGACATCACAGTGGGGTAGCGAATAATTTGACAACCCACCACTGGTGGGAGTGCAATGCTGTGCACTCTGGTGTTTCACTTGTAGCCACTGTGTCTGAAGAAATACTGGGGCTAAACTTTATTTAGAATAGAAATTAATCTACATCCAGGCCAGAATATCTGTTGTTTGGCTGAAGATGCAAGACCAGAAGAACTGGGTTGGAAGATTACCAAATTTAATCAGGAAGGAGAGATTTCCAAGACCCGTAAAATGATTCCAAATACTAATGCTAAATGTTTGAAACAATTGGGACAGGGGAACTAGGTGGGTTTAGTTTTATATATCTTATAGTACATTTGGAAACTGGTTTAAATATTTACATGACTTTCTTTGAAAGTCTTCTTCGTTATATTGTATTTTACCACTGCAAGGCTCTTGCTATGGTATTTTACTGCTGTAAACCAACAGTTGTTAAATTGCTGTATGGTAAACAGAAGCAAAAAATATCGGAACATAGCATCAATTTTTTTTTTGAAAAGTATTCAAGGTTCCAGCCAGCCAGCAATGCCATCTTCATGAATTCTGCATCCGCCCCAACTTTTCCATTCTTCAGTGCTCTGTGACTATTAAACATGACCAGTGCTTTTTGTGAGCCAAAGTTCCCTTTTTAAAATGTAGGATGTTTTCACTTCCTGGAAATCTCTATTTTCAGTGCCCCCTTATTTGTCCCCCCCCCCATCAAAATCTTATCATATGCCATATGTAATTTAAATCTCAGTAACAAGTATATTTTCTGGTGCCAGCCTGTCTTAGGTAAAGATAAGGTCTCCCTTGCTCAAAAGTCAGTTGTAACTAATTCTAGGGTGCGGTACTCATCTCAGTGTACAGCCAAAGAATCAATGCTGTCTGCCTCTGCAGACATTTCTGTGCTCTTGTGGTAGACATGACTAGATACCTTTCCCGATGAAGTGGTACCTATTTATCTACTTGCAATCTCTTACTTTCAAACTGCTAGGTTGGCAGGAACTGGGACAGAGACGGGAGCTTACTCTGACATGCAGAACTCAGGTCTCGATCTGCTGACTTGACAACCTCCAAGTCACCAAGTTCTGTATCTTAACCACTAAGTCACTGCAGTCCTGCCAGCTTTGTCTTCCATATCCACAAATAAATCTACTCAGTGATGGCTAACCTTGGCACTCCAGCTGTTCTTGGACTTCAATTCCCAGAAGCTCTGATCAACAGAGAGTGCTGACCTGAACATCTGATAGTGGAAGACCAAGAAGAGCTAGAGTGCCAAGGTTAGCCATCACTTTAACTCTCAATGAGTCACTAATGTCCATGAGTCCAGCTGATCACAAATATATCACTAAACCTGCATGGAAATTTTATACCCTCAGATTTCACTTAATATTTTTAATATTCATTCAAAGAGTTATGAGGATTTTAAAACACATTGTTTGGTTTTAATGTGTTCTGGTGTGTCAACCCTGCAGTACCACGTTTGGTCTCCTAGGTTGCAAACTACTCAAATACTGTACTGTAATTGCATAGGTTTGCTGTTCCTACAGTTTGAAACTAGGAGATAACCATACAAAGGATATAGTTGCAGCAGTGATGGGATGTCACCGGTTCCAGACGGATCTCTGGAACCGGTAAGACCAATCCCGGAGGCTTCTCCGTGAGGGAAAGTCCACTTTTGGGGCGTCCGGTTCCGGACGCCTGACCGAAAGAAAAAAAAAAATAAAATCGGAGCGAAAATGGCTCTAATTGACTGCGCATGAGCAGAAACTCAATCTGACGCATTGCACATGCGTCAGATTGAGTTTCTGCGCATGCGCAGTCAATTAGAGCCATTTTCGCTCCGATTTTCAAAACATTTAGAACTTTCAGGGCAGCGGCGGCGGCAGCAGCCCTCTGAGGGGGGCGCCTCCCCGCGGCACATTGAGGGCTGCCTCGGCCGTCCGCTGCTGACAAGCCCCATGCCCTGGGGACGCCCGGCGGGGTACACCGCTGCCGCCGCCTCCGCCGGGCGCCTGTGGGCCGGGTGCCTGCACCCGCCGTCCACAGCCGCCGCCCGCCGCCGCCGGAGCTGCCGCTGCCTGAATCCCTGTGGACTCCTTCTTGGGTCGGTCCCTTTTGAGCTCGGCTGCCGCGCGCTGCGGAGGAGGAAGCTGTAGGCGGCGGCGGTGCGGCATGGGGACGGCCCAGGGAGGCGCGGCAGCCGCGGCTGCCCGTCGCCCCTCGCCATGGCCGGAGCCGGGCTAAAAAGGTACCGGCCCAAGGAGGACGCCACAGGGGTGCAGGCAGCTCCGGCGGCGGCGGCGGCTGTGGACAGCAATCGGGGTGCCGGGTCCCAAGAAAGGTAAGCGAGGGGTTTTTATTTGGGGTGGGTGGGTAATTTATTTGTGTTTTGGGTGGGTGGTTGTTTTTATTTTATTTATTTATTTGTGTCTGGGTGGGTGGGCTGAGAGGGAGGGGTGTGTGTGTATGTTTATTTTTATTTTTTATTTATTTTTATTTTGGCCCCGCCCACAACGTCATGACGTCATGACGTCGGCCGTGACGTCATGACGTCATGCCATTGGCCACGCCCATGACGTCCGTGACGTCATGGCGTGGTAGTAGAATTTTTGTCATCCCATCACTGAGTTGCAGTCTTACTTTCTCCTCTCTATTGTGTGGTGCACACACCCCAAGTATGAAGTAGTGAGTTCTCTCCCTCATGGAGCCATCAGAGTGCAACATGAGGCCTACGGATGCCAAGTGGCCAGTGAGTCTAGTGAGACAATTTCAAATTTTGTGTGAAACCTTCAACGTATCAAAGTAACGGCTATTCCATCAGGTACGTCTGCTAGTGATACAGAAATAAAACTTATGCTAAAAGATTATTTGTAGCTTTATTTCGTAGTAATCTATGGATACTCTGAAGGCTTTGTTTCACAATATGTAAGAGATTTGTTTGTTGTATTTCCAGATTTATTTCCTGCATCATCAATGCACAATCTGAAGATGTTTCTGACTTTGCTCCTCGTGATTTTTGGGACACAGACTTCTGTAACACAGAAACCTGGTACGTCTGTATTCCTTTTGAAATGTATTCCATCCTGTTTCACAGCCATATGGGGTTATGCCATAAATGAGACAGCATTCTATACTATTAACTCCCTTGCAGCAGTCATGAGAGCAGAGTTTCATTTATTTATTTATTTATTTATTATTCACATTTAATATCCCGCCCCAATCGGGAAGACCCGACTCTGGGCGGCTTACAACATACATTCATATGTGATGCTTGACAAAAACAACAATATCACATGTGTTATTGACATTATTGTAAGTTTTGTTAGCATTACCTTACTACTAGTGAATTAAGGGGTTGATTCTCTGACACATAGCATTTGCAGAAAACAGACAAACCCGCTGCTCTTCTAAATTACATAAATTATCGTTGGGAAATATGACAAATGCTGTACCGATTTGTTTGTCTGTCTGTTTGTCTGTTGACTATATTTTTATGATACATTCCAATCACATTCTTCAATTACAGTCAAACCTCGCTTAACGAGTGACTCGCTTAGCAAAAAAACTCACATAACAAGTGGGTTTTTCGCTAACCAATCTGACTCGCATAACGGAAATTTTCACTATGTGAGTCCAACTCACATAGCGAAAATTTTCGCTATGCAAGTCAGACTTTCCCTATGGAAACACTTGCATAGCAAGCGTTTCTATGGGGGAAACTTGCATAATGAAAATTTTTTTGCTATGTGAGTCCAACTCACATAGCGAAAATATTCACTATGCGAGTCAGACTTTCCCTGTGGAAAACTCGCATAACGAGCGTTTTTATGGGGCAAACTCACATAATGAAAAAATTCGCTATGCAAGTTTCCCCCCCTAAAAACGCTTGTTATGCGAGTTTTTCCATAGGAATTTTCGCTATACAAGTTTGTTTCGCATAGCGAAATTCATTCTGCGAGGTATGACTGTACAAGGAAAAAACTAGTTTGGTAAAACCTATTGGGTTGCCCTCTCTGTCAATATGGGAACCAGAGTAAACAAAACAAATGACAAGATGACATGAACACAAGAACACTGCTTCATATCTAATACCTGACTTACTTAAACTGAGTTCCTCCTTGTGCTATGCAGCATATAAGGCAAAGATGCTCTTCATTGCTTTCACAGCAGTAAGGTTTTACAGGACTGGAGTGCTAGTTAACCTGATGCCTAACCCTCCTCCTTTCTCATCAGAGCTTGGAACCAGCAATGGCAGAGTTTCTAACACCTGAAAAGAGAAATAAATGAAGAACTAGACTACAGTCAAACCTGATAACGAATTTAATTTGTTCTGCGAGGCTGATCGCTATGCGAGTTTTTCGCTATGCGAGTCAGACTCGCATAACGAATTTTTTGCTATGAGAGTCAGGCTTTCCCTATGGAAAAACTTGCATAACGAGCATTTCAAGGAGGAAACTCGCATAGCGAAAAATTTTCGTTATGTGAGTTTTCCCCATAGAAATGCTCGTTGTGCGAGTTTTTTCATAGGGAAAAGTCCAACTCGCATAGCGAAAAATTCGCTTAGCAAAAAACTTGCTCGTTATGCGAGTTTTTCACTAAGTGAAATGCTCGTTATGCGAGGTTTGACTGTATATTGTTTCTGAATGAGTGGGGTGTCCAAATAACCTTGCCTAAACTCTGCCATTATACGTTAGATTGGATCCAGTATCTACTTCCCATGAATAGAAAGACTCTACTCCAGTGGTGGGCAGCAACAGGTTCACACACACCGGGGGTGGTGGTGGTGGCAGCAAAACTGGGTGGCCTTCAGGCAGGGGGACAAGGGAAATTGGGTCGCCACGCCCAAATCCCTGCACTGCCCCATCAGGTTTTGTCCCTGCAAGTGTTTCAAGGTCTCCTTTGCTCAAAAGCCAGTCATATTTGACTCTAGGGTGCAGTGTTCATCTCCATTTACAGCCAAACAGCCAGTGCTGCCTGTGTTTGCAGATGTATACATGGCCATATGGCAGGCATGACTAGATTGCCCATGATGTAGGCTCCGCCCATGACATAGGCTCCACCCTCAATGTAGGCTCCGCCCACAGTGTGGTAGCGAAATTTTTTGCTGCCCACCACTGCTCTACTCACAGAAACTGCCTCTTCTTGATTTGCCCTGCTTCTTAGCTCACTGTATTTATCTGAGTTTTCTTATCCTTACTGTACTATATTCAAAACTTCTGTGCCATGATGATGGATTGGAAAACTGCTTCCAATAGATCAACTGCACACTCCTAAATCTGGATTCAGTCCATTACTTTTACTGCCTGAATATTTTATTGTCAACAATACGATAGTATACAGTACTAAGCTTTGCTTTCTGCTTCCGCAGACGCTGAGTCAGCAGATGTTGTCCTTCTGTTTGACAGCTCCAATGCACTTGGAAGAAGAGCCTTCGCCTCCATGAAATCGTTTGTGAACAGAATGATTAACAGTCTCACAATAGGTCCAAACAAATATCGCGTGGCCCTTGTACAATACAGTGATGATGTGCATGTTGAATTCCAGCTGGATGGCTTTAAAACAAAGAACCTCATGCTGAATCACATTAAGAAGAACTTATCTTTTAAGGGTGGCTCTCTAAGAACTGGAAATGCTATTCAAAAGGTCCATGAGATTTTTTTCAAAACACCAACGAAAGGCAAAAATCAGGTTGTGGTGGTTGCAACCTCAGGGACGTCAGAAGATGATGCGGAAAGGCCTGCCAAAATACTTCAACACGAAGGGGTAAAAATCATAGCTTTGGGAATTCAGGCCGCCTCTCTAGAAGAGCTGCATTCAATAGCTACACCCCCATTCTATTATAGGTTTGAAACCCCAAAGGACTTCCTTGTGTTTTCTCAAAATATGTCCAATGTGATTAAATCTGCTATAGAAATGGATCCTTACCTTGCCATCCCAACAACTCCCTCAGTAATCATTCCAACAACGGCTTCAGTAATCATACCAACACCAACTTCAGTAATAACTACTACACCAAGGATTCACAATGAAACGACTCAAGGTAAAATAAAAACGATGTAAGACAATCTTGGAAACGTGGGCTAATGGATTGGTAATGAGAGCTTCCTTTGTCCCTCACACTCAGATCTAAACAACCTAATACATCAAAAATGCAAATAAGGGATGGGGATCCTTTGACCTACAGTTTCCACCAACCCAATCAGCATCCCCAATGGGAAACAGTTGGTTGCCGGGAAAGCTTAAACCTCCTCAGTTCTACAATGAGTGATATGTCCTGTGGGGACTGGATCAGGAATGGGACCTTGTCTTCCTTTGCCAGTGGTGGTGAACCTATGGGACATGTGCCAGAGGTGGCACTTGGAGCCCTCACTGCAGGCACCCAAGCAGTCACCCCAACACAGAGTTTGCCCCGCCCCTCTGCCCAAAATCCCAATGGGAGTGCTTCCTCCCTCCCCCAGCACAGAGTTCGCCCCGCCCCTCTCCCCAGCAACCCAATGGGAGTGCTTCCTCCCTCCCCCAGCACAGAGCTCACACTGCTCCTCTACCCAGCAGCCCAATGGGAGTATGTTTTTCCCTCCCCTGTTCCTGTGTTGGAACTTTGCAATAAATAAGTGGGTGTTGGGTTGCAGTTTGGGCACTCAGTCTCTAAAAGGTTCGCCATCACTGTCCTATGCCATGATGACAATGAAAATTGAATCTTTGAGGCTCTTTCCTTGGGGGGGGGGGCAGTAATTGGCATCAATGGTAGTCTCAACAGCAATTGAAGGAGTGTCTTGATCTTTCACAGGAGGACAGAAGCAGGGCATCCTTCAGTCACTCTGATTAAACTAATGACCTGGAAAAGGGAAACATGGGACATTCTAACATATGTTGAAAATTCAGAATTCCTTCCCACATTAGTATGCAGCATAGATACATTTTGTGCACCACCAGAACATATAAAAAAAGGCCATTATGACATTACGTGGATGCCTTGTTGAGCTTCGCTTTATACTTGGCTTCCAACAAGAAAACTAAATAGTGGTCACTTGACCAACTGTTTGTCATCATCAGAATACCAATTCAACAATGATACCAACTGGGCTTTCGTTGCACTCTGTAATGAAGAGATGCACCGAATCTTTCTGCATATAAGATAAGAGCCCTGGGGGTGCAGTGGTTAAACTGCTGTACTGCAACCAAAAGGTTGTGAGTTTGATCCTGTCTAAGGCTTAAGGTTGACTCAGCCTTCCATCCTTCCAAGGTTGGTAAAATGAGTACCCAGCATGTTTGGGGGAAAATGCTAATTAACTTGTGAACCGCCCAGAGGGTACACTAAGCACTATGGGGCGGTATATAAGTGTAATTGCTATTGCTATACATACAGTGCATTTCCTGCAACTACAAAGTTTTCCCTCCAGGCACGCAGTTTCTTCAAAGCTCTGACCCTGAGCAGTTAGGCAAGGGGAAAGAACATGACTTGTGTTTTTCAGTCTATCTAGAGTTTTGTTTTGCTTTTTAAAAAGCACTCTGCCAAATGTTTTGAAATTTGTCTTCTGTCCTTCTGTTTACATAAAAGAATATAATGGTTCAGCAGCAACAAACTCCGAGAGGTCTTTCATCCGCTGATCCATATGAGGCTACTTGGTGACATTCCACTTCTGTAGTATGATACGTTTAGCAATGAGTATAAACTGTATAAAATCGAACTCTTTTGCCCATGTGTATATATGTGAATGTCTTTATAAAATAATGCTGTGGGGGCAGCCAAGATTGCTAATATCATGACATATGTGTGCTCTTTCTTTCACAGTGGAAGACTGTCTTGGCGACTCAGTTGCAGATGCAGTCTTTGTGGTAGATGAGAGTGTTTCCAACGCTGATGTTAAACATATCAAAAAGTTCTTGGAAAATACAGTCAACATTCTTGATGTGAAAAAAGACTGCATAAGAATTGGCTTAGTAAAGTACAGCACTGAGCCACAAGTTCTCTCTCTTTTGAGCAAAGAGACAGAGAAAAGTGACATTCTGCAGCAGATTCAGAGATTTTCTCCCAGACAAGGAAAAGCTAATCTGGGTGCTGCCATTAATGTTACCAGGAAACAAGTTTTTGCTAGTCATGCTGGAAGCAGAGGTTCTCAAGGAGTGGACCAAATAGCCACCATCATCACTCATCGACCCTCAGACGACTCTTTAGTGGAAGCAGCTAATCTCCTGCTGCGAGATGGAGTGACAGTATTTACCATTGGGATTGAAGGAGCTAATATCACCCAGTTAACAAAGGTTGCTTCATATCCACCAGGTCGTAATATTATAAAACTGCCAAACTACTCTAGCCTGCCGAGTAAGGTTGACATGTTGCGGAAGAAAATCTTCAATAAAATACAGGACAAGCTCTATGTTCAGGCTACTCATAAAGGACATCTCAAAGCAGGTAACACCAGTTAGCAGTAATAATTTTCCTGCTTACATATTTTCTGTTCCCTCTCTTGTACCTTTGGCCATTATATAAGGAAAAAGAGAAGGCTGAGGAAAGAGGGATAAACTGGTCTTATCTTTGTAATGTTTAGCATATAGAATTTGGCACAACATAGGGCATAGAGCTAGCTTTCAGGTGGTCTTTCTAATGGCCGAGGGCTCTCCTCAGCCTGAATGTCAGGAGACAACAATGGGATATAGAGAGCGTAAACTGATGCGTGGGACCATTTGCTATATGAAGTTGGGGCAAACATATCTCAGCCCCTGAACTAGCACTTGCCTGTAAACCCCACCTACAGATCTCTTAGGACAGCAGCCCTTGGGGGATCAGGAGGATTATCAAGAATGGTTGGTAGAAATGGATCCAGCATATCATGCTACAAGATGTTTATTCCCCATCTCACTGCCAGATTATTGCATCTGCAGCCAATTCAGTGCCCCACTACACAGTTTGTGAAACCACAGACCTTTCCACTAGAATGAGAGATAAATGCCACCAGGCTGAAAAGGTTCAAGGGACATAACACAGATCCCAGTTTAAATGACACAAACCCACATGAACACCATGAACAACATGGCGACCCACAGGGGAACTTCAATTCCCAGAAGTCTAAGTCAGTACATTGACTGATCAGTGCTTTGAGGAATTGACTTAGTTTCTGGGGACTGAAGTCCAAAAACCAAAGGTTGAGAAACACTGCTCTATACGTTTCTTCTGTAAATTTCTTGCATGGAAACCTAAATCTGAAGAGTATAGTCTCCACGTAAGTAATTTCTGCCTGTGATATGGAACTCTTGTTTATAAGGTTTCCTGACAGTGTGAGAATCACCAGAGATTGTTCACCTCTTCAGATTTAGTTCTTTAAAAGCTAGAACTGTAGTGTCAGGGTTATCTTGCTTCCTGTGCTTGTAGGCTATTAGTCCCATTATTGAACACCTCAACAGATATAATCTTTGTTGCTTAATCATGTCCATTGTTATATAACATCTATCTGTTTTTGTAGGATGTATGGACACAGAAAAGGCTGATATTTATTTTCTCATTGATGGTTCCAGCAGCATTCATTACCAGGATTTCAATGGAGACATGAAGACCTTCCTAAAGGAAGTCACCAGATTGTTTACATTAGGACCTGATCGTGTTCGATTTGGAGTTGTTCAATATTCAAACAACCATAGAGTAGAATTTGAAATAGATGAGTACACTAAAGCAAGCAGCCTAGAAAAAGCCATTAATAATATCAAACAATTGACCGGAGATACTTACACTGGAGAAGCTTTAAAGTTCATGAGGCCACTGTTTGAAAAGGCAAGAAAGCAGCGAAATCAGAAAGTGCCCTCCTATCTCATTGTGCTGACAGATGGGGAAGCCCATGACAATGTGCTGCACCCTGCCACCATGCTGAGGAATGCTGGGATCAACATTTTTGCTATTGGCGTGAAAGAGGCTAATAGAACCCAATTGTATGAGATTGCAGGCTCAGAGTCACGAGTATACTTTGTGCAACAGTTTAGCTCGCTGAAAATTGTAAAAAATGAAATTGTTCAAGAATTATGCTCCGAAGAAGGTAAGACATATTTCTCTGGCAGTTCTTCATATGAACAGAACTGTGGTTTCACAACCCCAAGCAAAACCAAGTTGTCATTTTCATGAGTATTTCTTGATTTCAGGCTGCAGGGTGGCTGGCTAGATCAGTGTGTCAGGTATGTGGCTCCATAACCAGTAGTCACACACTCCATAGTTAGGAGTCACACAAAACTCAGCCTACGTAACCTTGGGAAAGCTGAACTGTCCCAGGAAATCCCCCAAAGAAGGGAATGATAAAGCACTTCTAGGTATTTTCAACCTAGAAATCCTTGAAAAAGGTTGCCATAAGACAGAATTCATGAGACAGCAGTGGGATTCTAAACTGTGTTGTTCCTCTGGTAGAGCTAATGCTGTATCAAAGGAAATATTTGCAGGAACTGTTGAAAAAGGAGTGGTATATAACTATCCCACACTCACTTTTTCATCCCAACAAATGCTCCCATTTTTAATTGAAAACCAATTAATCCATTCTGGAAAGAAATCCATAAAGCAAGCCACTATTTTCTATGGAATCTTTATTAACTTCTGTTCCCTTTGCTGTTCTATGCTGGTCTTAGACTGTAATAAATATTTGATTTGAAAGCTTTGATATTTTCTATGGTTTTCCTTTTGTTATACGGTTTTTATGTTAAGTCAGCCATATGTTAACCGAGGTTCCACTGTATATTGAGAAGGTCCAGAAGGGTGGGGGATCACAGGAATATTTTTTTTGTTAGGCTGAGTAATATGGTTATTATGACTGATTTTTAAAAAGTCTGTATGTATTTATATTGGGTTTTTTTTTATATGCTTGTATTTTATGTTGGTTTGTTTTTGTATAATTTTTCTTTTAAGAAAATGGTTTGCTTACATTTTCAAAGGCTTTCACTCGTGTATCTTTTTCCTCTTCTGAGACAACATAAGCAATGGCTTTGGACTGATTTACCATAATTTTTGGTATCTAAAAAAGTAATTATTTTTTTTCTTTCCTGCAGCTTGCAAGGAAAAGGAAGCTGATGTTATGTTCCTAGTGGACAGTTCTAACAGCATAGGCTTTGAAAATTTCAAGAAAATGCAGAATTTCATGAAGGAACTTGTGAATCAGTCTGACATTGGCCTAGATCAAGTGCGTATTGGTACTGTCCAGTTCAGTACCACACAAAAAGAAGAATTTCGGCTCAACAGTTACTCAGCAAAAAGTGACATCATTGAGGCCATCGGAAAAATGCCTTTGCTGAGTGAGAACACATACACAGGAGAAGCACTGCAGTTTGTGGCTGATTATTTCACACCTGCCAAAGGAGCACGTCCTTCTGTCAATAAAATCCTGATCCTGATCACAGACGGAGAAGCACAAGATGAAGTAAAAACTCCAGCCGAAACCCTGAGGGAGAAAGGCATCATCATCTATTCAGTTGGAGTATTTAACGCCAATAAAACACAGCTAGAAGAGATAAGTGGGAGTTCTGAAAAAGTGTTTTATGTAGAAAGCTTTGATATTCTAAATCACATCAAAGGCGACATCAAATTTGGCATATGCAGTCCACATAAACCTGATGGTTAGTACCTCTCTTGATTTTGGCCATTTATGCGTGTGCATGTGGCTTATTGGTTAAGATGCTGAACTTGATGACCAGAAGGCCAGCAGTTTGAGACTCGATTGCAACATGACAGAATGAGCTCCGGTCTCTATCCCAGCTCTTGCCAACTTAGCAGTTCTTTGCCTGTAAATGGAGATGAGCACCACACCTGTGGTCATGTGGCAGGCATGACTAGATGCTGAAGCACACAGAACACTGTTACCTTTCCTGTTGAAGCAGTACATATTTTTACCTACCTGCTTTCAAACTGCTAAGTTGGCAGGAGCTGGGACAGAGATGGGAGCAAGTATTGTGTGCAAGCAAGTATTATAGAACAGCTACAAATTATATTGCAATCATTGAGAGCTACAGGATGGAAATTTTCACAAATCACGGCTCAGAGCATCAATATGTGAATTCTAAGAAATCCTTCAAATGTTTTGGTGTAGTGGGCTGGATCCTTCAACAGCATCTGGAGGGCCATATGTTCTTGACTCTTAATTTTTAAAATATCATTTTACATGCTGGGTGGCTTTGACAAGATAGTCTTTTTCTACTCATCTTCTGTTTGAGTGATGTAAATTACTGCCCTCCACATGCAGTGGTTCACAACGTTTTTCTGCCAGGGGCCAGTTCCCGCCACCGTGCTCAGCTGTACGGTCTGGACGTGTGTTGGTGCCCAGTACTTATGTTTTCAGTGGCAGCGGCAGTGCCAATCATGGTGTTTTCACAGCTTTTTCCACAGCCTCTGCTGCTTCCCAGGGCATCTGGAGGTGGTTTTTTTTGGAACATGTTCGCTCTGTTTTGAGAATTTTACATCATTTCTCTGCTGCATCTTGGTAACTAATCCACAGTGCTTGGAGACTTCCTGGTTCCATGCTGGAAACACAGGTGCTGATGTAAGCTCTGCCCAGCATCAGGAGTAGCAAACCAGTGTGGTTTAGATGTTGAAATGCACCAGAGAAGCAGTGGAAAATTCCCCAAAATGGAGTGAATCATGCTCTGAAAAATCCTCCAGACACCCTGAAAAGCAACACAGGCTGTGGAAAAAGCCGCAAAAATGACACAATTGCCATCACTGCCACATGTAATGACATTTTGGATTTGTGATGGTGGTGGGTGGTCCTAGAGGTGCCAGGGTGGCCACTGTGGGCCGGGTAAATAAGATGCATGGGCTACACTAGACCTGTAGGTCAGGGGTTGTGAATACCTCCTCTACAGCAACCGCACAAATCAACTAAAAACTGAATAATCAGGTAGAAATTAAGTAACTTCTGAAAGTTAGACAGAATATCTACTGCATTTAGCAAATATGTTTAGGGTTTTCACGTTAGTAGACTTTCATGTTAGCAGACTTTAACAACGGCTATGAAACTGTGACCATAAATCCCAGAATCCCCAACCAGTACGGATACTGGAAGATATAGTACAAAATGGTAGCTTTTCATGGCTCTGGCCTTGGCATACTAAACAGAGCTAAAATTATTCCCATGAGAATCTCTGCTGTTCTTGTTGAATTTAATTAATTCTTGATAAATTCCCTCCAATAACAATTTAAAAGATGAACAACCTCTCATGAGTGAGGTTTATGATTCTTGTATTATCTGATGTATGAGGCGGCTGAGGAGTGTGTATATATAACTTTCATTAATTGCACATTCATTTCTGTAGCAGACACTAGCCAGCAGTCTCTTGACTAGTTTCTTCTTACTTAAAGTTTAGGGTCATGATGGCAAACCGTGTTCTTGGACTTCAATTACCAGAAGCCCAAGTCAGCACTCCTGCTGATCATGGCTTCTGGGAACTGAAGTTCAAGAGCGGCTGGAGTGCCAAGGTTTGCTATCACTGGCCTACGGTAAGAAATTGTAGTCCAACTCTTATCACCAGGTCTTTTCACAGAAGAAAGTAAAGGCAGCCAACGAAACACAGTGTAAAAATCATACAGAAAAACCTCGCACAAACCGCCTCACTTAGAGACTAACTTGCTTAAAGAGCAGAATTTTCTCTGAATAGTCGCTTTGCTTAACAACTAAAACCAACCGAAAACTCGCTTAACAACTAAATCAGGGTTTGCAATCCCCCCCCGCCAGAAGTCACAATCAGTCACTTACAATGGTGTTTTGCTTAAAGTGCAAACTTGCTTAAAGAGCAATCCTGTGTAACTCATTATGCTCTTTAAGCGAGGTACCACTGTATATGTAACAGAAAGGAAAAACAGATACAGCACCTTCTGCCTTCTTATAATGTTAAGTAAACTAAAACATGTAACATGAAGTGCCCAAGAATAAGTAGAGGTGAAAGTATCTTTAAATTGGGAATAACTCTTTTGAGAAACCGAAACACAAATTACGCTCCAGCACTAGCTCCATCCTTTTTCTGGAACTGGACATAACAGTGCACATCTTCACATTTACTACAGTCCCACAGGAAAATAAATATAAACGTTTACACAATGAGTCTTCTCAAATGTTGTATTTGGAAAGTCCTGCAGAAAGTGCTGGATCCTAAAACTTACAATAATTGCTAAGCCAAACATTCTCAATACTTCCTTCCTCTCCTAGAAATACAGGGACTGTTTGTAGAATTATTCTCAAAATTACTGCACCGTTTTTTTGAATTTTATTTCTTTGCTGGTACAGTATCTCTGCCTTTCCATCAACACCTCAAAGCCCTAGAGTCTAGTCTAGAATGAAACTAAGTACAGTAGAAACATTTGTGGAGAAAATAAAATGGCAGCCCAAGTTCTGAACACAGTTGTTTTTCAGTCGCACAGTCGAGTCCAACCCTTTGTAACCCCATGGACCAAAGTGTGTCATGCTCCTCTGTCATCTATGAACTCAGTACTTGTCACCTTTTGGACTGACAGTGTAAATACCAAAAATCCTTGCAGGGGGCGGGGGATGAACAAATCTCTGCTAATGCCAATGTTGAGCCTTCTGTCTTAGAAATTGAAAGATTTCTCCTTCTCTGTGTAAATTTAGATAAATTGTCACCTCCCTTCACCAGCTCATAAATAGGATTGAAAATTTCAAAAGTCCATTTGTGTATGGCTAAATTGGTCTTTGGTTATGTGCTAAATTGGTCTTCTTCTTGGTGTTATTGTGTTAATCATTCAGCTGGGAAATGGCAAGGGGTGGGGAGATGTGTACCTATTAATGATATCTATCTTTTTTTTATGTGTTTGCTTTCCAGAATGCATAACGACAGGGCTTTTAGACATCGTTTTTGTAATAGATAGTTCTGGCAGTATAGGTCATAATTACCATTTAATGAAGGACTTTATGATTGACATTGTGAATAAAGCAGACGTTGACGAGGGCAGTGTTCAGTTTGGAGCACTGAAGTATTCTGATACTCCACAAACTCTGTTCTACCTTAACACGTATCGTAAAAAAGCAGACATCATTGATAAAATCCGGGATGACACGCTTTTAGGCGAGACAACATATACAGCAGAAGCTCTTCGACATGCTGAAGCTCTGTTCACTGAGAAACATGGCAGCCGCAAATCCTGGGGTGTCCCTCAGGTTCTTATGGTCATAACCGATGGGGATTCCCATGATAAGGATAAACTTGATGATGTCTCAACTAGACTGAGGGGCAGTGGAATTACTATCTTTGCCATTGGCATAAAAGATGCAAACCCTGAGGAACTTCTGATCATGGCTGGAAAGAAAGAAAATTATTTTTATGTGGATACATTTGACGGTCTGAAAAATTTGACTGTAATAGATGACTATTGTCCATCACCAGGTAAAGTATTCACTCCTTCTTTAGCTGTGTTTACTTTTTCTCAAGAGAGAAAGAAATACTCTGATAGCTACTGTATACTATATGCTATGGGTGGACATTGTCACCGTAGAAACATGGAAATGGGGGCTATTCTTCAGGAAAGCTGCTTTTTGAGCATTAAACTATGACAAATGATTTAATGTTTGCATATCAGTTTATTTCTACTTGTATTGTTCAGTGGCTCTACAGCAGTGGTTCCCAATGTGGGGCCCAGGCCCTACAAAAGGACTTCAATTCCCAGAAGTCTAAGTCTGTACATTGGCTAATCAGTGCTTTGGGAAACACTGGTCTACAGTATGACTGAGCACTTCATGGGCAGTAAAACTCCATTAAGAAACAAAAATGCCTGCTTATCTTAATACCATCATTTTTCACCCTCATGTATTCCGAGGTAACTTGCTTTTGTTTTGTCATTGGTCATTTGAAAGTAAACAAGGGCTTCATTTGTATGTCTGCTGGCTGAGGCATAAGGCTTTAATGGCACTGTGTAGCTTTGATTGACTTATGAAGGGGGAACATTATCTCAGATGCTAACAGGCACTTTCCTTAACATTTTGGAGCCATAGCCACTCTTTTCGTGAGCTGCTCTTCCTTCAATGCTGAAATACATGTGCACCCTACTAAGTTTACACTGTGCCGCTGAATATTGCAAGAAGGGATACAGCTTGTTTCAATTGTCTTCTAAAATTAACAAAAAAAATGTTATGGGAAATAGCATTGGCAAAGACAAGAGAAATGTGTCACTTTTCTATGTACAGGATGTGGTTAGAAGCATTCAGCATAAAATCTGGTTTGTATATTTTGGTGAGTTTTTTAAATGGACAAACAGCTATAATATATAATTCTGCTGCATGCAAGTTTCACAGTAAATGAAGTACTGTACTTGATTATCTATTATGGTTCTAGATATGCACACATAAAGCAAAGCCTATGGTAGGCTAAAGAACATGTGCATTGGAAGTGATATTTCAGCTCCAATGAGTTTCTTCCAGCACTACCAGTAGTCACAGACGTTGGAACATGTAGTTCAACAACATATAGAGGACCACTGTTTCCCTCCCCACACACACACACACACTGTATGATATATCTTGGCTAAGGAAACATATACACTCACTTGGTGGCCTGCCTCTTCAGAACTTCTACAATGATTTTAATTACTCTCCATTTTTCCTGGGGAAAATGAAACTCAAAGGCCATTCTTCCTGAGCAGAAAAGTTTTGATTTAGTGCTGTACTGGGCTGGTTCATACTGTGGTTGAGCTAAAACAGAGCAAAAGCAGGAAGGGGATAGTGGATGGAGATATTGCTTTGCAACAAACTTTAAATCCAGATTTGTCCAAACTGCAGATCTCTTTTTGGTGATGGCATAGAGATGGTTGCCCATCTGTTGTAGCATCCTCCGCTTGGAATAATCAGCCTTACTGTAATACAGGGGTCCTCAACCTTTTTAAGCCGTGGGCTGGATCACACCCCCTCAGACTGTTGGTGGCAGCAGGATCACCCCTGAGCCACCCACCACTCCACCCACACCACCACCACCACCAGTGACCACCCCAAGCCACCCACCACTCCACCCCATGGCCTGCTTACCAGCATGGAGGAGCTGCATGGCACCAAATCATCCACCTCAAACCTTGTCCCCTCCACTTGGCTTGGTGTGTCCCTTATGGCACTCAGTAATAGGGCTATGGGCATGGTATAATGGGCATGGCCAAGGGGAAAGCCCTGCATTGCACCCAAATTAGGACTTTGTTGTTGTTCAGTCGCACATTCAATTCCGACCCTTTGCGACTCCATGGACCACTGTGTGCCAGGCACTTCTGTCCTCCACCATCCTCCTCAACTCGCTCAGCTCTGTGCCCATTGTGTCTACAATACCATCTAGCCATCTCATTTTTGGCCGCCCCCTTCTTCTTTTGCCCTCCACCCTTCCCAGCATCAAGGCTTTCTCAAGTGAATCTTCTCTTCTCATTTGATGTCCAAAGTACTTTAGCTTCATCTTTACTATTTGACCTTCTTGGATGGGCGGGGCCAGCTAGAATTTCTGCTACCGGTTCTGGCGAACTGGTGCGAACCTGCTGAATCCCACCACTGGTTGTAAGCTTTATAACATCCACTCTGCTGTGGAGCACTGGCATGTAGGTATATGGTAGAAAAATGATGGTATTAAGATAAGCAGCTAACAAAATTAAAACAAGTAATATGTTTTAACGTGTTGTTGTGTAATACATTGCTTTCAGTGGACTGGAATGCTAACCACTATGAAATAACTACTTCTATATAATTATTGCTTGCTCTTTGGCATAATATGTGTGAAATTTTGTTTTCTATTTTGTTTTGTTTTGCAGGCTGTGATATCTATGCAGAAATTGTTTTCCTGGTTGATGGTTCCAAAAGCATATCCAAAAGCATATCTGAAAAAGTCTTTGACTTCTTGACGGAGCTGGTTGATATGGTTGGTTATAATGGAAATGTTCTATTCGGCATGGCACAATTTAGTGAAAAGTATCAAGAGGAATTCTCTTTGGGTGATTATCAAAACAAATCAGAACTGAAGGACAAAATTAATAACATTACAATAAAGCCAGGCCGTAAAACATACATTGGTAAGGCACTAAGAGAAGTGAAGGCCTTTTTCAAATCACCAAAACGCAGAGTAGCTCGGAACACCCATCAGATGTTATTAGTAATCACTGATGGAAAATCACATGACAGTGTGGCTCAGCCAGCGGAGGAGCTGAGAAATGAAGGTGTGGAGATACATGCAATTGGAGTGGGAAAGGTTGATAACAGTAAACTTCAACAGATAACAAACTCCCCAGACAGGACATATACAGCGAATGATTACAATGCACTGTCGAAAATTACAAAGCATGTAACAGAAGAGTTGTGTAAAGATGACGACAAATCAAGTAAGCTTCTTTCATTAAATCTGTATTAAGTCTTCTTTGTTCATGTATATAAAAATGAATTCCTATTTTTAAATAGTTTAATATATAAAAAAGGTTTTAATTTAATTTTTTGGGGAAGTTTTATATCTTTCTGTTTACAAAACTAAGCCATTTTCATCTTATTATTTATTTATTTATTTGAATTTCTATTCCACTCTACTCACATAGGCAACTCAGGGCAGAGTACAACCAATCGAGTAGAACATATAAAATACAATTAAAATCTAAAAACAATTTAAAACCGTGTCTCGTTCCTTTAGATAAAGGAGAAGGAGGGTGGGTATAAGATGTTAAATAAGCCAGTGGGGAGGGGTCAGTGAACCATCACTACCCCACACCAGTCCTGCAAGCCAAGTCTTCACTCCCTTCCTAAAAGCCAGCAGCCCGGCTGGAGATGTAACTTTAGAGGCAGGCGGTTCCACAGGGCCGGAGTGGACACGGAGAAGGCCCTCCTTCTAGTGCCAGAGAGTTGAGGCTCTCTAGCTGATGGCACAGCTAGGGAGCCTCTCCGGTCCACTCTGGTGGGATGGATGGATAACCTTGGGGAGATGCAGTCTCTTAAGCATCCTGGCCCACTACTATGTAGGGCTTTAAATGTAATGACCAGCACCTTGAATTGCACCCGGAGGCAAACTGGTAACCAGTGCAGCTCCCGGAGCAGTGGGGATGCACGGGAATAATGCCGACATCCCAACACCACCCGGGCTGCTTACTTTTTTTAAAATTCACTGTTGCACTTGAGATTTTCCACTGTTTTCTCACCAAAATCATGTTATCCTTGTTTTCATCATCATTTGGTTCCTTAGCTGAGCTTGCTCAGCTGGACCACAATGGACTAGCTCAGAAGGTGTCAAATGGCCATAATCTTCTTTTCTTCTTGTCTACAATATAACCCACACTATCTTTAAACTTGGGGTAATATTTTTTAACTTAAAGGAAGTTTGCATTGTGATACAGTATAGTATACATATACAGTATTGTTAGGATACAAAAGTCAGAAATGTCACCGAGGATCAGATCTCACTTTCTGGCAAAATGTGTGTATGTCTCATTTTAATAACATTATTATTCCTGGCATGCAAGTCTTTCAGCACTTTGGTGACTGAAAAATCAGGCAAGAAAACAAAGCTGTGCTTATCTCCCAATCGCTAAATATAAGGCAAAAAAGGAAACTAATTCATCAAATGTTGATGCAGGCAAGTTTGTTTTAGAATATTAGTAATCATATCGGCTGCATGCTGTGAAGTCAATTCTGACTTGTGGCGACCCTTTCCAAAGTTTTTTAGATATAAAAGTCTCAAAACTGATTTTCTATTCCCTATTTCTGGGGTGGCTTTAGAGTCATGTAGCTTGCCCAGGAACACATAGATTGATTTTTTTTCCTTATACGGCACATTGGGGAATTGAATTCCCAGTGCATAACTCTGCAGTTAAATGCTTCAACTCATTGAGCATTTCAGCCAGCTTTGTTACAATGAAACTGTTGCAGAGGTTTGAATTGCTGGTAAAATTCCCTTTAGTTGCACAGTAAAAGTGCAGAGATCCATAGAAGAAAAGTTTAGGTTGAAATTAATACCAAGTTCTGGAACCATTCATGCTTGTAACTGAAGGCTCTGGAGTTATGTTTTCCTAAACAATTCCTACATAACGATGGAGGCTATTGACTTAGGTGCTGGAGAAGCGGTGAATACGATCCAGATTTTAGTTTGAACTTTAAAGACAGTCTCTAAGGTTCAGAGTTCAGCACTTTGGATAGCTCCTAGATAATACATTCAGTCTTATTGTAAATAAGAGGTTAATATTGTAACTGTTGTGTTCAGACTATAACTTTCCACGTACTGTACTGGGAATTCTTTTGCTTCAGCATTCCAAGTATTCTTAGAGCAATCCTGCTAGAGTTTTATCATAAGTTTTCTTTGGAATGTATCAAACTAAAGCACAAGAGAAGTTTTCCATGAAGGTGGTAAAACAAAACTCTACATGTAAAAAAGTTACATGCCATAGAGAAGAGTTTTATGGTAATAAAGTCCATTATATAATCATCTGCTACACAAATGGCAGTCACTGATATTATCTTGGATTAATTCCCTTCCTGCATTCTGCAGAAAAGGCTGTAACGTATGATTCAACAGGGAGTGCATAAGTAATTAGAAGCATTCTCTCCCTATGTTTCTATTCTATGTTACCATCATGACTGATAAAATCAACTGTCATTTTGTAATGTACATAGTAATTATTGGCCAAGACAATACTGTACTTGGACGTTCATCAAGATACCAAGGAAACTTCAGAGTATCCACTCAAGAAACATGAAAGGTCTAGCTTTGTTAGCGTTTCCTTGATTTTCTACAACAATGTGTTGTTGATGGTGTTATTGATGGTCTCTCTCTATTTTTTCCTCCTTTCTTCAACACTAACTTGTCCAAATATTTTTCCTTTGCATTTCTGAAAAATAGCCTGTTTTGTGGATGTTCTTATGGGATTTGACATCTCCTCTCAGAAGCCAGGGGACCACTTGTTAAAAAACCAACACCTTTTGGAGTCCTATCTTCCTGGTATTATAAAAGATTTCACCTCTACAAGTACTGTGAGTTGCAACAAGGGAACAACCACACAGTTCAGTGTAGCAACTCAGATAGAGAATTCAGACCCACCTGTCTCGGCCACTCTTCAAGTTGACCATGAAAAGATCCTGGAGACACTCAGAAATGTTGTGCTCAATGGTCCATCACATCTCAATGTCAAGTTTTTGGATACTCTTTGGAATACATTTCAAAAGTTATCTGATAATCAAAACCGGAGCAAGGTAATTTATTATCATACCTGAGGCTATGTTATATTATTGCATAATATTATACAGAACATTTATCAGTTTAGTTGGAATAACCTGGATGGCCTTAGTTGTATATCTCTTTTATAGTCCATGTTATTCTTCCCATATCTAAAAGTATTTCCATTTCTCTGAAAGAATGATTAATCTGGAAAGATTCAGTGGAAATCCACCAAAATATTACACATGTCCTGTCATTTTCTTTATTATATAGCACAGATGCTTTAGCCTTACTTTCCTAACCTTTTCCTCCCCAGGTGATAATTCTTTTCTCTGATGGTTTGGATGATGATATAGAAGCACTTGAAAAAAAATCAGAAGAACTTAGAAAACAAGGTATATTGTAGTAGACCTTACCATGGATACCTTGGAATTGTTCAGTGAGAGTTTTCATATGATTAGACCTCTCTGAGACAATATTCGGCACAACTTCTGTCTATAATGATCTGTCCCTGGTAGTAGTTCTCCACGTTGGTCCAACATTTTTCTTGAGAAAATCTTCCCACTGTGAGGTGGTCTTCCCTTAGGTCTTTTGGAACCTCTCAGATACCAATTCATTATTCTGGCACTCCACCTATTGTCACTTGTGTGTGTAACATGGAGTAGACCAAACAGAAATAATTTAATTCAAATTAGCTCTTGCTATAGCAGCACAGTGAGATAAATCTGCCTTACATAAAAAACAAAGTTATGATCTGGTTTGGTCAGCCTAAATTCGTCCCAAGACAATCGCTATCACAGTTATGCTTACCCAACCTGTTCCGTTGTTGCAAGAGTATTCCTGACCTTTTGAGAATGTTTGAGCCATCTGTTTGAATAAATTGAGGAAATTGGATATCTTACTAATGGATTTGAACATTGTGACTAACTGGTGTCTAGCCATTCCTGATTGGAATTGTAAAAACAAAATATAAAAACTAAGATTTTCCTCCCTGCCTCTTTTTAATTTATGCTATATTAAACCCTGACCTCCACCTTTCATGTAATAAGACAAAAAGTAATGGAGGTAGGGGTGGGCGGGAACAGTTAAGACATAAATATTCAAAAGGGATTTATAATAATCAATGTTTTAAACAGGCCTGGATGGACTAATAACCGTTGTCTTGGAAGGAGCCGTTGACTTCCATGATCTTCTGTATATGGAATTTGGAAAGGGATTTGGATATAATGACCAATTAACTATTGGCACACAACACATTGCCAGCAGGCTGTTTGAGTATGTGGTAAGTTCATAAGCAAAAGCTTGAAAGCTCATCCTTTTGTATCACCACAAGTAATGATTTGACCTAAGCTAACAAGTAATTACAGTAATACCTCATAACGCTAGGACTTGGTTTCACAAGTCTTGGTGTTATCCGATTTTTAGTGTTATCCGATGCATGTTAAAATCATATGGGATGGATCGGATAACGTTAAAGCTCCATAGAGATACATTGTAACTGCACAGGCTTTAGCAGTTGTTATCCGATCCATCCCATAGGACCTTAACGTCATTCGATCCAATTCTCCACCCCAGATTGCTTAACGTTATGCGATTTTAGCGTTATCCGAGGTAAACGTTATCCAAGGTATTACTGTATTTCACCCTAGCAGAACTTTTTCATTATGTAGCTTCATCAATAGGGGTCGCAGTGATTACAGTATTCAGTAGTGACAGATCCACTGGATTTTTAAAAAAAGTTTTAATTGTGGTTATTTACTCTTTTCAAGGACAAAATTGCTGAGAAAACATGCTGCTGCGTGCACTGTAAGTGTGTCGGAGAGAAAGGCTCTCCTGGACGAATAGGAAAAATGGGATCTATGGTAAGGTTGTCTGCCCGTCATTTAATTCAGATCTACCTAGAAGAAAACAAAACTTTGCATAGCTTCCTATAATACTTTGCCTAGTGAATAGATCAGGAGATCTTGAAAGCTTGCTTATTTCGGAGAGTTTCAGCTTAGTCTAAAATTTTTGTTGTTGTTGTTCAGTCTCACAGTCGATTCCGACCCTTTGCGACCCCATGGACCACTGTCCGCCAGGCCCTTCTGTTCTCCACCATCCTCCTCAACTCACTCAGCTCTGTGCCCATTGTGTCCACATTACCATCTAGCCATCTCATTTTTGGCCGCCCCCTTCTTCTTTTGCCCTCAACCCTTCCCAGCATCAAGGCTTTCTCAAGTTACTATAATATGAATTTTATATATTTTACTATGTTTCTGTGCTTTCTATGTCAAGTCTTGTGAGTAGGCAACTGAATTAAATGCATACTTCCAAATGAAAAGTGCAATCCTAGCTGGCCAAAATTATTATTATTATTATTATTATTATTATTATTATTATTATTATTATTATTATTATTATTATTATTATTATTATTATTATTATTATTATTATTATTATTATTATTTCGACTTATATGCCGCCCTACTTGGTGAAAACCAACTCAGGGCGGCTCACAACACACAATTAAATACAATATAACAGTTCAATAATGATACAATATAAAATACAGTGTAACAAAATAAATAAATATAACCACAATACAATCAGGATACAGTCCATAATCAATATTCAGTACCAAATGGACAATAAACAATATACTCACAATACAATCCATACCCAATATAATAATAATAATAATAATAATAATAATAATAATAATAATAATAATAATAATAATAATAATAATAATAATAATAATAATAATAATAATAATAATAATAATAATCGGTTTAACAATACGAAATACCATCCCCAATGTTAATATACATCCTCTCTACCACAACCGCAATTCAGTCCTGGTGCGGCTGCGGGGAGATCCTACCCCCTATCCCCAGGTGGTCTCTGGGTGGTGGCAGGGCAAAGTCCAGGTGTTCTGGGTTCTCTCAGCCCACTGGCCGAGAACGAGAAGAGCAAGAGGTCTAAGATCTAAAGCCAGGCAGGAGCCGCACAGAGTCCTGAGGGGCAGCAGCAACGGCCCCTTCTTAAAGCTGCCAGCCCAGCGCAGGTGTCCTCGCTCTCCCTGGTCGAGACCAGGCGAGAGCTGCGCAGAGTCCTAAGGGGCAGTAGCAACGGCCTTAGTAAGGTCCCTGTTCATATAGTTGACAGGAAATCAAAGGATACATTTTTCTAGAAGTTCCATAAAATACCATGAACACGAGGACTGTCCTTGTAAAGTGAATTGGCCACAGACCCAATGAACTGATGTTAGACCATCTGAAACTGTGCTGAATTCAAATGTCGGCCAGCTTAGGAAGGTTGGCTATAATGTAAGACCACCTTCACCCAGTACTAACCTTTCAGTATCCCTGGGCCAAAGGAGAACTGAATCTGAAATATGTCAGCCCCTTCCTCATTCTGAACCTTCTCCATCCTCTTTTTTAAATCTTCTCTTAGCATCTCAACCAGTACAGCACTCCACTCCAATGCTTTCTTAATTTAATATTTACCTTTTCATTTATGCTTTAATCTGTAGGGATCTGTTGGTCCAGCTGGCGCACCAGGATATTTAGGAGAAGATGGAGAACCTGTGAGTTATAAGCTATGAAAATGATATTTCAGTTTTTAGGAGGATTTTGGTTTCCATTGACACTCAGGGTGACTATTTTAGGGCCATAGAGGAATTCCTGGAGCAGATGGAGACAAAGGATGTAGGGGAGACCAGGGAAATAAAGGCCAGAAGGCAAGTATGTCTTTAAAAATTCACTTTAAGCAAATATTTCAAACAAGAAAATGGTTCTGTAATTAAATAAATACCTGCTTCAAATATTTCAGGGACTGCAAGGACACTTCGGAGAAAAGGTACAGTAAAAAAAACAACACTATACTCTGTTCACTTTTAATAGTTCCTGTTGTGTTAAAAGATTTATAAAACTATTCCTGGAATAATCAAAGTTCTCATCAAGAAATAGTCTAAAGAAATATGCAAAGCCTCAGCAGTGAATTTAATTTAATTTTGCTTTAATGAAGAACATCCTTAGGAGTCAGAGGTGGGAGAGGCCATGATTAACTTCACTGGCTATTTCTTTACTTATTTATTTATTATTTATTGTTCGCATTTAGTATCCCGCCCCAATCGGGAAGACCCGACTCTGGGCGGCTTACAACATACATTACCGTCATAGGTAATGGTCATAACAGTATATAAAAACCTTAAAAGTTCGTAATAATTCATAAAAAGTTAAAACATTAAGACAATAAAACAGATAAAACAGCTAAAAACAGATCCAAGTTTACACCACACAATGGATTAGAGAGACTTGTTTATTATAATAAAAATACATCTGAAAATGTGTAGGCAGAAGGCCATTGGCGGGGGCAGTTTGAGTGGGAAATGGATGTTGTGGGGAAGGATTAAATTACCACCACCACCCACTTCTTCTTCTGTAATTGCTATTTTCAAAAGTGCTGTTCTGGTACACTTCTGTGACTAATCTGAGGTATTGATCTCAGCTGTCAATGTTCTGAATGCACAGAAGAAACAATTGGCACCAGTACAGCAATGAGTTATGGAATCTAAGTTACGAAATGGGAGAGGATGGAGGAGGCATCTTGCCATTTAGTTCAGGAGATGAGGGAGCAGCAATAGCTCTCTGCATCTCCTCCTTAATTGACTTGAATTAGGATTCCAATTATCCCTCCTCTTTTCTCACTCTATGAAATACTAGCTTTCTTCTTTTCCTAAAACAGTGGTCCTCAACCTTCTGGGACATGGGGCCCCAATACCTAAAGAGGGTCACATCTTTAATCAAAATGTAACAAAATTATTAACCTACCAATTTAGATAGAAAGTAAACATCCAGAGGGCAGTGAAGAAATGTAAATGTTATGGGTACCTGAGGTGTGCTGTTTAGCAAAGCACCCAGATTGCTTAAAATGGAAGCTAAGACCAAGAAGTGGCTAACAGAAAGAACAATGGAGACCAGAAGAAGTATTGTTGCTATTGTGTTTTTTGGTAAGAAAGGGACAGGAAGAAAAGCAATCAATGTTACCACCTAAAGCAGGAAGAACAGTGTGGGTCAGAGGGAAAATGCCTTGAGGGTGATAGCAGTAAACAAGTAGGCTGGAGTTTGGCATAGGTTAGGGACCCTTGTCTTAGACAAGTGATGGCGAATCTTGGCAGCCTGGTGTTCTTGAACTTCAATTCCCACAAGCCCTGATCAGTAGGAGTACTGACTTGGGCTTCTGGTCATTGAAATCCAAGAACACCTGGAGTGCCAAAGTTCACCATCAAGGTCCTAGACTAAGAGGTGTGAATGTGATTCCTTTGCAAAAGTGGAAGGGTGTTCTGCTAATCTTTCCAGATTTCAGGGAGTTGAATCCAAAAGTTAATTTAGCTACTACTGTACTTGCTCTGCTAACAATTGACTATATTGGATAGGCATGTAAATCCTATTTCCTGATTTTGTTCATCAGGGAGAGAATGGGATTGATGGACTGAATGGAATTGATGGAGAACAGGTATGTTACAGTATTTTTGTTTTGTGTGTGAGAGAGAGTACTGTCTTTTAGAGTGCCAAAAATAACATCTCTTTTAAAATCTTTTAAAAGGGATCAGATGGACGTCTAGGACTCAAAGGAGAAAAGGGGAACCAAGGCCAGATGGTATCATTTTAAACTCTATTGATGCTTCACGTTTAACTTTATAAAAAGTTGGAAGGTCAGTATATGTGAGAAATGTTTTGGCTAAGGATTCAGAAGAAAGGGATGGCCTAGCAATCGTTTTCTAGTAGAATGCTTGAGAGAGTTAAAATACATTAGAGTAGTACATATTTCAAAAGAATTTTATTTCAGATATCTATGGATAAATGCTCATAATTTACTATCCTAATTCAGTGGGATATTTAAACAACAACAGCAACAACAACAATAATTGCATTCTGTCAAGTCAATTCTGATTTATCGCAACCCTTTCTAGAGTTCTCCAGGTAGAGAATACATGGAATGATTTGCTGTTCTCCTCTTTTGAAGGCATCCGGAGGCTGTGCAGCTTGTCCAAAGCTACACAGGCTGGCTCTTCTGCGATGCACTGTGGGGAATAAAACTTTCAACCTCTGGCTTCAGAGCCAAACATCTAAATCACTGTGCTATCCAGCCATTTACAAAATACTCTTAGCAAATTATTTTTATCTGTATTTGGAAAAATAGTAACCATAGCTTCTGACCAAGCTTTTCAGATATAGTAATGATTTGAGAAATAAACTCCAGCTGCTCATGAGGCTGTAGAAGGTTAATGGTTCTGGCAAGGGAAAACAAAATTCAATTTCTAGTCTAATTAGAACAGTGGTGGCGGACCTATGGCACGCATGCCAAAGATGGCATTCAGAGCCCTCTCTGTGGGCACCCGTGCATTAACCCCAGCAAAGAGTTTGCCCCACCCCTCTGCCCAGCAGTCCAATGGGAGCACTTCCTCCCTCCCCCCAGTAGAGAGTTCACTCCACTCCCCAATACCCAGCAGCCCAATGGGAGTGTTTTCTTCCTCCCTTGTTGCTGTGTTGGTACTTTGCGATAAATAAGTGGGTTGCAGTTTCTGCACTCTAAAAGGTTCGCCATCACTGAACTAGAATATGTGATATACATAAATGTTCATTTACTTTAAAGTAAACTGCACTTTGTCAATTCAGGTGTGGATAATCTATGGCCTTCCTAGGAATTTTTCAGCCCCCTGGCCTCCTGAAGGCCCTTCTTTGCCCCCCAAAATGTTTTTCTGTGCTTTGAAGCCTTCAGGAACAACAGTTCTGGAGCAAAAATCCTCAGGAACAGGGATTTATGGTTGATGCAGTCTGTTGTGCTTTCATTCCATGTTCTTTAGGAGGTGCACACTGGGGTAAAGCAGTTGCTGCTTCTGAGTCTGTCTGCTGTAAAATTACACCTCTTAGAACTGTTATTCTTGAATGTTAAAAAAATGGAGTCAAAAATGCAACTCTCCATTTTCTTAATTTAAATCTAACCACAAAGTCAAACAGCCATTCATTTCATAACTGAGCTGCATCCATTTTGTAGAAGAGAATAACACAAATACCCTGTGTGGTTTTTTTACAGGGCAGTCCAGGATCAAGAGGGCTTCCTGGTGACCATGGTCAGAAGGGCTTCTCAGGAGATTCTGTGAGTCCACCTTTCCTACCAGTGGTGGGATGTCGAAATTTTTACTACCCCACCATGATGTCATCATGGTGTGGGTGGAGCTGATGTCATGATGTTATGGGTGGGGCCAAAGAAAAAATAAAATAAAAATAACCCTACCCTCCCACCTACAAAACAAACCCATAAATACATTAATTAATTAAATACGTACCAAGCACTGTAGGCATGCGTGCATACTAAGTGCTTGGTGTGCATGCACAGTGGGGGAACCAGTGAAAAGGTAAGCCCCGAAGGTGGTTCCTCCCAAAAGCTGTTACCGGTTCTCCGCGACACTGGGAAAAGTTACTACCAGTTCTGGCGAACTGGTGTGAACCTGTTGCATCCCATCACTGTTTCCTACCCTTGGGGCAATATGTTTCTTCATATATTGTGGCTGCAGCTTCTGATCTCATAGGAATTTCAGAAAAATGAATATCAGCAGCCCTTCTTCACTCAGCTTGTATAGATTTTTTAATGACCCAGGGATGTAGAAGATTGGCAGGTTCTTTCTTCACAATGATTGGTTAGGTTCCTTGAAAGCATCAGCCATGCTATGCCTCTTAGCTGCCTTATTTGTTCACTATTTCACTATTTACCTGGTTTCATTTTTGTTCCATCCCTCCTACCACCTGGATATGATGCAAAAGTGGATCTATACATTTTCTATTTTAAAAAAGAACTAGTGACAGAGAAATAGGCCAGTGAGCCCAACAGTAGACTTAAAGAACAGATAGTGTTGGTTAGTGCAGCAGCTGTATCAGCAACAATATTCTCATTTCTGGGGTGGGGATAACCTGGATAAAATCCTTAATTTCAGAAAGATGTATGTTATTTTCATGAAAACAAAGTAATTTATTTTTTTTACAAAAACCTTTGCAGGGTAATCCTGGCATGGACAATTACATAAAAGGAGTAGCCGGCCTCATAGGGACACCAGGAAGTAAGGTAACTGTTGCTAGTTATGAACTTTCTTGTGCCATATTTGTATTCAAATATTAAGAGTGAAATACTTAACTTAAGATCAAAACTCTCTTTTTAGTAAAGTGGGAGGGAGATGTTGTCGGAATTGGGTGGGGAGGGAAGAATTAATATCTGCTTCATGACTTACAATGGGGAGCCCTTACAAACCTAAGATTGAACTTTAAAATAAAAATGAATCAAAGAGACAAGGCATGATATACAGATTGCACTCCATATTCACATGGGATACATTCCAAGATCTTCCACAGATACCTGAAACTGCAGAAAGTGGTGAACCTTATAGCACACATATCTGAATCATCAAAGGGGTATGTGAGCTGCAAAAACCTCCATTTTTCATGTGTGGTCGTGAAATAACTCTACTGGAAACACAATCCATACCTTCTCAACAGTATGTTGTAGAATAGTCATCTCTAGTGGACAACTCTGGTAATGCTCCTCAGAAATACATACCGTATATGCCGGCGTATAAGACGACTGGGCGTATAAGACGACCCCCCAACATTTCCACTCAAAATATAGAGTTTGTTATATTCTCGCCATATAAGATTACCCCCTCTTCCGCACACCTTCCACACACCAAATAAAACATAAAAGAACATCAGATTTGATTTCAACATCTCTCTGTGGCTGGCACTAGTGCGCAAGTGCGCATGTGCGAGCTCTGCATAGACAAGGGGCGGGGCAGAGCACCGCTGCTTCCCGCCGAGCAGAATGTGCCAGTCACACCAAAAAGGCTGGCACCCCTGTCTCGCTGCTGATGCTTGCCGCATCCACGCTGGATACCGCACGATACTGGATGGTATGTAGAATGAGGTGGGTGGGCATCGGGAGGCCACTATGGGCACTGGGCAAGCATCGGGAGGCCACTATGGGCACTGGGCAAGCATCGGGAGGCCACTATGGGCAGCTATGTCTATCCCCACTGAAGTGCACCCGGTGTATAAGATGACCCCCCCCCCACTTGGAGGCATGTTTTTCAGGGGGGGGAAGTAGTCTTATACACCAGCATATACAGTACATATTATGTATTTCAGGGATTTTTTACTGAATATTTTTGGACCTGCAGAGAATTGAAAGCACAGTTACTGACCCTGCAGTTAACTGAAACCTTGGATACTGAACCTGGGGATATAACCGGCGACCTTAATATGATTTCATATTAGTTTGAATCTAAGATTATCATTTGGTAGCAATGGTGCCCTATGACACAGAAACTATGCTATTAGGGAAATGATTCCCATCTGTGAGATTTACATCCTCCTAGGACACTGGCTTCCAAACTTTGGGCCCAAGATGTTCTTGGTCTACAGTTTCCAGAAATATTGGCTAACACAGCCAATGGTGAAGGCTTCTGGAAGCTTTAGTCCAAGAACCTCTGATGGCCCTAGTTTGGGAGTCACGGTCCTAGGAGGATGTAAATCTCACAGCCTCTTGCTCTCATACAGTCACCGAAAGGGAAAGATTATTGTCTCCTTATAGAAAGACTTCTCTGCATTTTTTCCATCAGCAAATCTAATCAAAAAATGGCAGCACTTTTCATGAGTTTTGACATCACCACCACCGGCACTCCTGGGAATAAATGGCAAACTGTGTAAAATTACTGTAATTCTTGTACAGATTGACATTTTTTCACTTGAAAAGAACAGACAAAAATATGAAGCTGTGTGGAAATGTCATAATTTTTGCAAAGAGAGTCATGGGTATTAAGGGGCACAGAATGTGATGGTTTCCCAGTGCAAAAATGAGGGCAGAGAGGAAAAGGCAAAGAAAGGGTTGTACAGTATCTAATTTTTGTGACAACTCAGGAAATCTGTCTGATGCAAGGGTAAACTTTGGAGAGTAATTGTCAGGAAAACTGAAGCGAATGAGATACTTTCACCCTCAGCATTCATCACATCCATAACTCTTCATTTCTAGTTTTCTTTTTGTGTCATTTCTTATATGCCTGCACATATTCTATTTTCTCCAAAGCAGCCTGCATGACTGTTCTTTGTAGAGCTCTCCTGGTTGAAGTGAGAAGTGTAAGAATTTGGAAGTTTAATAACCAAGATTGCTTTTGCGGCATGACATAAGATTACGTTATCTGTCCACAGGGAGAAAGAGGACCAAAAGGCTCGGCAGGTGGAAAGGGGTCCAAAGGAAACAAAGTAAGAACTAATGCAGATGAACTGGCTTTTGTGTGTTTGTGTGTGTGGTTTTTTTTTATTAAAAGAATTCCTAGACCAGGATTTCTAAATCTCAATCTTCAGTTTAAATACAGTCAAACCTTGCATAAAGAGTGTTTCACTTAAAGAGTAACTCGCTTAAAGAGCAGAATTTTCTCTGAATGTTCGCTTCGCTTAACAAATAAAACCAACCAAAAACTCGCTTAACAAATAAATTGGGGTTTGCAATCCCCCACACACACACACACAATTGGTCATTTACAATGGTGTTTCGCTTAAAGAGCAAACTCGCTTAAAGAGCAATCCTGTGGAACGCATTATGCTCTTTAAGCGAGGTACCACTGTATAAGGAAAACATATTTTCCTATACGTAGCTTACAAATCATTGTCACTTAGACAACTGGTTGAAAACAATATTTTGCTGCATTGGCTGTGTAGCATTTATTACTCACAACAGAGGAATAATAAGAAATAAGAAATGAAATATAATAACCATTTGTAATGTTCATGTTCATTAGTAAATATGTTTTGGACCGCTCATTGTAAAGATTTCCTTGCATTTCTAGACCTTGGAGGGAAAGGCCTCAGAGATTAGGATTGAATAAACCACCTTAGAATGCTTTTTTAGGAGAATGATGAAGTGCAAATTTTTAAATAAGCACAATAAAATAAACTAGTGTTGATTCATCAACACACATTTTTGGTGAATGGCAGCCATTAAAGCTGACAGATTATAGAGTATAGAGTTTGGCCTTGTATTTTCCCCAATTTTAATGCTGTGTGGACAAAATCATTTCCAAGATAATGTCTGTTGTGGTGCTGTGTATTTATGTTAACACAAGGGGAAGATTTTTGGTAAATTAAAGTATTATTATGCACAATAATACTAATTACATGTGAAGATTGAAGCAGGAATTTTATTTATTGAAAAAATCCCCCAGCATCTGACATCATCACTGTTAAACGGAGGTACAGTGGTACCTTGCTTAAAGAGCATAACGTGTTCCACAGGATTGCTCTTTAGGCAAGTTTGCTCTTTAAGTGAAACACCGTTGTAAGAGACCAATTGTGACTTTTGGCGGGGAGGATTGCAACCCCAATTTAGTTGTTAAGCAAATTTTGGTTGGTTTTATTTGTTAAGCGAGGCGACCATTCAGAGAAAATTCTGCTCTTTAAGCGAGTTAGTCTCTAAGCGAGATGCTCTTTATGCAAGGTTTTACTGTAATTTATGAAACAGTATCTGGCCAAAGTTAAGGAATAGAATCTACCCTCGCCTTTCCTTATAATTTCAAACATATTACACAATCAAAATCTTCCAGCAAAAATGATTGGTAAGGCTAATACTTTGATATACATTTTGTAATGCAAGGATTTGCTCCAGTACAGATCTGTCCAACAAACTGATTTATTTGCATGAAAGACATCAATTACAAGTTACTAATGTTCTTTTTTTATAACAGGGAGCAGAAGGGAGAAGAGGAGTTTCAGGCCCACCGGTACGTTTGTCTTGATGTGACATTTGCATGGACACAGATCATTCCATGAAGGAAGCATTGAGTCTGACTTCTATTTCCAGTCAGTAAGGACTGCTTGGTGAGAAGGAGAAGTGGGTTGATTAGGAGTGAAAACATGTAAAATGTTACACAGCCCTATCTGAGGAGTTGTGGTACTGTAAGATCTATGGGATACCCGCTGTAAGACACTGTGGTGGCTTAGTGGTTAAGACGCTGAACTTGATGACTGGAAGGTTGGCAGGTCAGCAGTTTGAGACCCGAGCGCTACTCAATGAAATGAGCTCCTGTCTCTGTCCCAGCTCCTGCCAACCTAGCAGTTTGAAAGCAAGAATTTGACAGTAGATAAATAGGCACCTCTTCAGTGTGAAGGTAAACAACGTTCCATGCACTCTGGTGTTTAGTCATGCCTGCCGCATGAACATGGAAATGTCTGCAAACACAGACAGTGTCTTTGGCTATAAACAGAGATGAGCACTGAACCCTAGAGTCAGATATGACTAGCTTTTGAGTAAGGGTGACACTTACCTTTACTTTTACCTAATATCTATGGAGCAGAGGCTACTGAAGTATTTATGGTGATGGCTTGTCTGGGTACAAGTCTGCTGACAAGATGCAGAGAGAAAGTATTCGGGGAGAGCATGTAACATCTTTTTTGTGAGTTGGGTCCAGATCAAAGTGCAGATAGCTGAATCACAAAAGCTGACATTCCCTATTACTCCTCCTTCGACAGGCCTCCTTCCACCAACATTCCCTCCACAATATGAAAAGAGGACTTGCTGAATAAAATGGGCAATGGTTTGGAAATCTGCCATATTTTCATCCATCGTTCCTTGTCTCTCTGGCTCTTTGCCATGGCCCATCCACTTAGCAGGCTCTTCTGATCATTGTATTGCTGTTGAGGGGAATAAAGACAGTAGTTGGCAGGAAATCAGGTTCTTCACAGAAGTGGCTGGCACAAATTTATGACAACTGTTGCATCATAATGCCATAAGGAAACAAAAATAATATGCAAGGGTTTTTTTATTTATAAAAACTGAAGAAAAATAATCATTTGAGGAAATAATTGTCAACAAGAACTGTCTTCATACAGGGGGAGAAAGGAATTCCGGGGCCAGATGGTTCGTCAGGAGAACAAGGATTTCAAGGTCCACAGGTGGGTGTGAATGTTGTTGTGTGTGGGTAAATGATTGTGTGTCTGTCTACTGGGGGAAGGCATCATAAGTTAGTGGTGGAATGTATAGTTTACATGTAGAAAGTCTCGTGTTTAGTCCTTGACATTTCTAAATAAACAGAGCAGGTAGCTGATGATATGAAAGATCTCCGTTAGATTTCAGAATCTGTTACAGGTGACGTTGGTGGATCACCCAGCTCAACTTTACTTTCTTTCTTATGTCTAGAAAATTGTTCCTGAAACTGTTAGATTACTTTTCAAATTGTCATTTTTGTAGTGGTTCTTAAATATTTATCAGTGGAGTGTTTTTTAAAAAAAACTCACAGAGGACTTGCCCCCCAAATTTTTACACCATTGTGAAAAACATTAGCTAGAAGACAAGATCGCAGATTTGGATTGGACATAAGATGGTGTTTTTTTTTTTAAGAACAAGTCCTATTGCTGCCTTATATATATCATTTGTTAGAGTTTCCTCTATAAAAATACCTTTGAAACAATTTACCAGAATGCATGTTTACACATAGGTCAGTCAGTGTGAGAGGGAGAGAGAGAGGGAGAGACAACCATCTCAAACAAGAAACAAAACAGAAACAAAAACAAAAATTAGACAAAACATTGTGGCACCTTTTTGTCTTCTTTACCTTCTTTGCGTTTGTTTAGTTTCTTTTTGAGATGGTTGCACAGCTACACCCTTAAATAACTACAGCATATCCTGAAAGATTTACCTCTGAGACATATGTATAAAAATCTCTGTAGGAGAATGATTCTAACCATGGGGCCCCAGATGTTCTTGGACTACTCCCACAAGCCGTCACCATTGGTTGCATTGGCCAAGATTTCTGGGAGGTGTAGTCCAAGAACATCTGGGGCCTCACGATTGAGACACACTGATCTAGACCAGGGTCAGCAAACGTGGCTCTCCAGATGTTCTTGGACTTCAATTCCCAGAAGCTCCGATCAGCAGGTGTACTGACTTGAGCTTCTGGTAACTGAAGTCCAAGAACACCTGGAGAGCAATTGCTGACTTCTGGTCTAGATAGTCAGAAAGAATATGATAGATTCTGAAAGTATTTGCTTCAGAAATACTCACTGGCAAGCTGGTTTTTAAAAACATATTTGCACTCATATTGTTTTCCCTCAGTTCAAGTTAGGCATGTTTTTTTTTTTGCTTCACAGATAGCAACAGCAATGACATTTATACTTTTATTCTTCCCCATATTGCTTAGTGCACTCTCTGGGCAATTCACAAGATAATTAGCATTTTGGCCCCAACATGCTAGATACTAATTTTACCCTGAGCCCTTCAGGAGCGAGCTCACAACATCAGCAGCTATGGAGACATATTTTTGCAGAGATAAATTTACGTATGTTCTATGGTAACATGAGAGATCACAGCAAGACTTGTTATCGTGCAACATGTTTTTCAGGGGACGATCGGAGGTCCTGGTGTAAGAGGAGAGAAAGGGTATTCGGGAAACAAAGGTCTTCAGGTAAAGTTACTCCAGACACGCCATTTGGGAATAGTTACAAGTTCCAGAGGCCCTGACAGAGTTATATGATGAGGGACTACAGCATTTTCTAGAGTTTAAAATCAGGGAGGCTTCCCAAACAGTGAAGGCTTTACTCTTCAAAAAATGACATTCCGAATATAGCTATAAATGATAAATTAACATATGAATTAAAGCTAAAAAGATATTAGTAAAAAAACATTTTTAAAGAAATATGGGGAGAATTTTTAGATTACAGTCAAACCTCGCATAACAAATGTTTTGCTTAGCGAAAAACTCGCATAACGAGCAAGTTTTTTGCTAAGCGGTCTGACTCGTATAACAAATTTTTCACAATGCGAGTCAAACTTTTCCCTATGGAAAAACTCACATAATGAGCATTTCTATGGGGAAAACTCACATAGTGAAAATTTTTCGCTATGCAAGTTTCCCCCGTGAAACGCTCGTTATGTGAGTTTTTCCATAGGGAAAAGGCCGACTCGCATATCGAAAAATTTGTTATGCGCGTCTGACTCGCATAGCGAAAAACTCGCATACTGAGCAGCCTCGCAGAACAAATTAATTTCGTTAAGCGAGGTATGACTGTATGTATTAGAGAAAGGGAAAGGAATAAAGCAAGAACAAGATTATTATCTTTTTTGGAACGAGGGGACAAATATATGAATAAAAGTTAATGATATAGACTAGAGAATAGTTAAATGAAAGTTCATAAAGTTCCACTGATGGTGGGAGCATGTAGTCATTTCTTAATATATATATTAAGAGTTTTGTTGGTGTATATCTGTCTATCTATTAGATATAGATATACTGTAGATATAATAAACAAAAAAGAACATAATAACAAACACAGATATACAGTACTGGAAGGCAGACACAGTGTGGCTCACCTCACACATTCATTACATTAATTTAATAACATAAGACAAAGGGCTATGGTCTGCATTGAGTCTTTAGTTACGATGTTCTTTTTCCCTAGGGAAATTTTGGAGTGGAAGGCCCTAAAGGCAGCCTAGGAAGACCTGGACCCAGAGGAAATAAAGTACACATTTAATTGTTGTTTAGTGATCCTTTCTGCATGTGATGTGTAAAGTGTACACACAACCTATTAATGGTAACGAGAAAGTTTCCTTATACAGGTTCTCCAAAACTCTTTGTGTCCAGAAGAAACTATCCTGACATCTCAGGATTTCTATTCCCCCCCTTTATTTTCTGTATTGCTTGACCATGTATGTTATTGTGCAACTTGCAAAAATCAACAGACGTGACTTTTTCTTATCAAAGACAGAAAATGGCTTCTGTTGATGTTTTTCTACAGTGCCGCTGTAGAAGAGAATAGAGTTTCTGCACGTGTAATGGGATGACCCTAATTCATAATCATATAAATAAATATTCAAATACAACTGAAAGATATGAACATTACCAGCATGAATGATGATAAATGTTATTTCACTGTAGCCAAGATGTAGCCAATCTCTGCTCAAGCAGAATTTATGCCAAGTACAGTATGCATATTTCATGTGCCAAGCTTTGGTTTGTAACTGTAATTAGTATTTATGTAAAAGAAAGTAAACTTTGCTCATAACTTAGATACTTACTTACAATCAAAATTCTTCTCATAACATCCTAACTTCCTTTGAACATTTGAATTACAGTACATGATTTATCTATAATTGGGGAATCTGGCAATGTAGATGATTTCAGAGGAAGCAATTTCTGAATCCACATATTTTGTCTTTCTCATTCTGAATGTGAGGTAATGTTTTCTTCAATGCTGGCATATTCAGCGCTCTCCTTCACTTTCACTATCACACTCCTTTTGATCAATAGGGAGAAGCTGGAGAGTCCGGAGAGAAAGGAGAAAGAGGCTTTGGTGGTCAGCGTGGAATGCCGGTTTGTTATTTATTCATTTTCATTCATTTTAATTACTTCTACTCAGACTTTCTCCCTAAAGGACCCAAAGTAGCCTATAATATTAAAACCAACAATATTATTAAAAACGTTTCAAAAGAGAATAAATGTTTGCACCATTAAAAACCAATTAAACCAGTATATTATATCTAGCACATAAAAATGGTTAAAGGTTTTTTTTTAAAAAAACTTCTCCTCCTCCTCCTTTTAACCCATCTGGCGTCGCGGGAGTAGTTCTTGTTCTGGTCCTTTTAGCGGCCTCCGCTGGTGTTATTTGGTGCCCCGAAAATGCATTTGTACATACGCGAGTGCATCAGCTTCTGCGATCACCACTGCAGGCCGGATGAAATGGCATTGGAGGCCGGGGTCAGCACGTGGGCTGTAGGTTGCGAACCCCTGCCTTACAGCATCAGTGTAAATGCTGCCCTTTATTCGTTAGCAGTCGCTTCTACACAATAACAGTCACTGTTGGTGTTGTGAAATGAGCTTGGAGGAGAATTAATAGACAGCAGCTGTATGTTATAAGCAACTGATCCCAACGTTTTTTGCTCCTGCAAAATTCCCTGCTGCAAACAATAAGCCGAACTGTAAAGAGTGATAATTTAAATCAAGTGAATTAAAGAAACATGTTAAATAAAATGTATTGTTTGTTCCAGGGAGATGACGGAAGACCTGGGTATGGCAAGCCAGGGATTAAAGGGTCCAAGGTAATTATGGCTGAAATCCAATGTAGAAAGTTGCAATTATTGGTATATACTAGTTATAATAACTTTTGTGTCAGAAATTATGCTGGGTCGAAAGGATTTTTGCAGAAGAAACTCCACTCAGGGGACACCTAAATGAGGCTCCTTTCATGTCCTCAAGAGCTGGGACAGAGATGGGTGCTCAATCTGTCATGCAGTACCTGGGTCTCAAGCTGCCTACTTGCCAGCCTTCTAGCTAGCAAGGTGAGCTTCTTAACCACTGAGCCACTGCAGCCCCTTAGAATTTAATAATTTTGTGTCAGAAATTATTCTGGGTTGGAAGGATTTTTGCTGGAGAAACTCCGCTCAGGGGATGCCTGAATGAGGCTCCTTTCATGTCCCCAATATCTTTTCCCCACCAAAGTGGTCCCTATTTATCTACTTGCAATTTCTTGCTTTTGAACTGCTTGTTTGGCAGGAACTGGGACAGAGACAGGAGCTCATTCCGTCCTGCAGTACCTGAGTCTCAAACTGCTGACTTGCTGGCCTTCCAGCTAACAAGGTGGACTTCTTAACCACTAACAAAGTAGACTTCTTAACCACAGAGTCACTGCAGCCCATACTATATACTATATAGTCGCTGTGCGAATGGGACGGCATATAAGTCGAAATATACAATACAATACAATACAATACTAGTTAATGCAGGAATTTATAACCTATGGCACTATGCCTTTTCAATGTTATTTACTGTGTCTGCCCTATTAATTTTTAAGGCTTCTACACTCACCTGAATATAATTTTTTATTTCTAGACAAGGGCAAATCAATTACAATTTTTAAAATACTGCCTGAAATCTAATTGTAAGTCACAAATGGAAGAGGCTTATTGAATCAGCGGTGATTTGAGAACTCAACTCCTCAATGATCTATTGATTTAATGGACCTGCCTTAGTTGTGAATCAAAAAATGGTATTTTAAACATTGCATGCTTCATTTGGGAATTTGTGGAAACCTTTTTATCTAATCAGACACCTATAAAAAAGTTTTTTTTTCTTGAGGCCCCCAAAATATGTTACAGAATGCTTTAGGACTCTCTTTATTTTGTGCAAACTAGCTTATGAATATTAGTTGTTGAAAGAAAAACTTAGAATGGCATAAATCAACAAACTAGACAATCATTGTTAGCATGGGAACGAGCCATCCTCTTGTGTTGTTTACTGATACTTCACCGGCATATTCTCTTGTTTGTATTAATCCTCCTTTTCTGAAAACAGCAAGAAGACATTGTAAGGGGAATTGTGACATATATAATTGTATTGCAGGGAGAAGAAGGTTTCCCCGGGGACTTTGGAAAAGAGGTATCTATGTGCATGGTTCTGGCGGGATAAATCCACTACAGGGAACAATATGGTTTTCTGCTGATTCTTCTAGTTGTGAAAACTCTACTTTTCAATTCAAGACCTTCATGGCATTTACCATGGAGATGCAGGTGCAACCTTTTCTGCTGGTGGAGGAGAGAGAAGAACTAGCATCATCCTAGTTAAAACCAGAAATATACACACAATAACAATTGATGATATCCAAGGGTGACATAGTCCAATGATACACTTATTCATTGACTATAGGGAGAATGTTCATATAAGCCTCTTTAAACAGTACAGTTTAAAATGAGTACCCAGCACATTGGGGGCAAAATGCTAGTTAACTGCTCAGAGATTGCACTGAGTGCTATGGGGCATTATATAAGTCTGATTGCTTTATATTTATGTTTTATGTTCTCTTAGAATATATTTTATTTGCTTCTTTAGCATTCAGAAAACTCAGTTAAGAGTGTCTCAGATTACAGGCACAAGTTTTAAAATAACTACTTAGTTTATGCTGTGGTCTTGGTGGGGGGGACATACCGTAATTAAAATATTTGTGTGAGATCTTCTGGTACTTCTCAAGAATTTGTCAGAGCCAAAAGAGGATTATTTCTCAATCTCTGCCTTTACAAAGCTGAGACAAGAACAGGGCTGTTAGGGTGCAATCCGATGATACTTTATCCCATGTTTTGGACCACTTTGGGCACAGTCAGATATAATTCATTTTCTGTCAATTACACAATAACTGGTGATTGTAAACTAGTCTAAACATTTTCTGTGGCTATGCATGCCTTTTTTTGGATCAGTGCCTAAGATTACTGAGTGTTTTTTTTTTAGTACAGTAAGATTGTTCCATTTTATTTCAATTCCCACCACGTATGATCACTAGAGTTGAACCAAAGTGTTGCTGGTAAAAGTCCCCCCTCCTCCCCAAATCATCATCATCATCATCATCATCATCATCATCATCATCATCATCATCATCATCATCATCATCATCATCATCATCATCATCATCATCATCATCATCAGTGCAACGTTACTTGAGTGAGATGCCAATAAAGTGATATGCTATTTACAGATAAATAAATAAATAAATAAATATTTCTCAATTCTCTACAGAGGAGAACACAGGAGAGGAAGTGGAGACATCTTTTTAACTTTTCCTTTCCTTTCCCTACCCCCCCTCCCTTTCTCTACAATCTAGCATGATTTTTTTTAACATTATGGCCACATCTGAACATTGATTTAATGCCACTCTTGTTTTGTTTTTAAATATAAGGTTTTTTTATGTGGGATTAGAAATTGGCTAAATAGGGTCATTTTAAGGTGCAGTGTAGCTTCCTGTCCTAAAAGTACCCTATTCTTGGGTATGAATGCAAGGATCCTTTTAAATATCAGACCATGCTTTCAAACTCCATGATCTAGACCAGTGGGGCCCAATGTGGGGCCCATGTCCCACAGAGGGTCTTCAATTCCCAGAAGCCTAAGTCAGCACATTGGCTGATCAGTGCTTTGGGGAATTGATTTACGCTTCTGGGAATTGAAGCCCGAAAACCAAAGGTTGCAAAACACTGATCCAGACACACTCTCAGTCTGCATTCTCTATGGACCTGAGGTCTTTTTGTTTCTCTGGTCTTTGTCAACATTCTGAAATGTTTGTAAATCTTCACATTTTATAAACAGAATGAAGGACACCACAAAGAAACAATGCAAATTTTAAAGGCTCCAAGTTTCAATTAATTCTGTTTCAATTAATTCTGACCACTTTCTCAGGACTAATTTTAATTTGAGAGTGCAAATTTGAATATCAGGGCTGCACCTTGACAGCCTGTTTATTGCCCTTTGTGTATTTACATGTGCAATACAGAAATTCGTGCTAAATCTTGTGGTCATTGATGATCAATTGATGTTGGTAGGTATTCTTTGCGTTAATCAGATACCACCTTTAGGAACCTACAACTGCAGGGTTTCGGTGGAGTTCATGGTAATTTACCTTTTGTTTTTTTCAGATTTATTTCCTTGCCATTTTTCTTATATTTTGCATTGTATCCAATTCAACAGGGTGAAGCTGGAAACATGGGAATTCCTGGGGAACCAGGACCAAAAGGAAGCAGAGGAAGAATGGTATTGTGAAGGACAATTTGTACAAATGCTGTTTTAGTGTTAATGAATTGATTTAGTTGTTACTCATTCTTACTATGTGGCCTGTTCTGCTGTATATCTTTTATTCTAATCTTCTACAGATACTGACTTTGCTGTAGACATTAGTAATGCTGTAGATAGACATTAGTAGTAGACTGACTAATGCCAGTTTGATTTATGTTAGTCCCGAGTAACTGAAGTCCCATTTATTTCAGCCAGTACTTTGTAAGCCCAAATAGTCTGAATTCAACATACCTGCTGAAATCCTGTTGCTTGGTGTAGTAAGTTGCACTAGATAAGGCCAATTGCATCCATGGAATTTATGGAGGAGCTGACCCAACAAATATCTACTGATTCCATTGACCTCCTCTAGTGCAACATATTATGCTAAGCAGCAAACTTTCAGCCAATGAAATAAATTTTATTCTTAACATATATACTCCTTTCTAATTGAGTTCTTATGACCTGATTCATAGAGTTCATCTTCTGTGAGCTTAGAAACAGAACTGTGTACTGTAAAACCCCTACTTACATAAAAAGTATGTTCCATATATTTTTATGTAAATCAGAAATAGGAAAAATGAATTTTTATATAACTCGAAGCAAACCCATAGGAAAATGATATTTATGTAAATCTAAGCAACCCTATAGGAAAATGAATTTTTTACGTAACTTGAATCAAACCCATAGGAAATTACTGCTACTACTTACTTTATTATGGAAATTGTGTTATGTAAATCGGGACATTTATGTAAATTGGGACATGGTTTTAGTGCAAAAATCATTACCTAAGTTAAATTTTATGTAACTTTTATGTAACTCAAGGCACTGTATTCTATTTATTTCTCCTGGGATCTTTTTGTGGTCTCTCTCTGTTGAGTAGACAGGAAGGTTTAAGCATTAGACCCAATTCCTCTGTGACCAGCCATAGAAACTATCGGAAGAATCCTCCATTCTTGTGACACAGATGTCCAAGCAGATATCGATTGTAGAGTGAGGTACAAAGTGAAAAGTTTCATTTGAAAAGTGTTACTCTGTGCTTGTCACAGCAGGATGGGGCTCGGGGCAACTTGTGTTCTGTTCTTAGTAAAAGTTTGGCTATGGTTAAATATATACACATTTGTAATCATTTTCAATAGATGTAAGGAGCTAGGAAATCCTCATTTCTCTTCATATAATAGTACTTGTTCAGATATTTTTCTTTTAATGTCTCCAGGGTCCTCCAGCACTGAAAGGTGAAGAAGGTGATCCAGGAGCAAAAGGTTACCCAGGACACCCAGTATGTTTTTCTCTAATTAGATGTGTACTTTTAAATGTACATTTGGGACAATTCTCTTGTATTCCTCAAGTGGATAGATTTCTAGTACAATCATTTCCTTTCTTAGACAAAAGGTTTATGACTTTTTAAAAAGACCTTGTTCCTATCTGCAGCCAAGATGGCGTCCCTTCATGCAATGAACTCCAATTTCTCCAGGACCGTGATGGAGAACGCCATGTGTTTTTGGACTGCAACTCCCAGAAGCCCAAGTCAGCACTCCTGCTGATTGGGGCATCTGGGAATTGAAGTTCAAGAACACGTGGAGTGCCAAGGTTCATCATCATTGCTCCCGGAGATCAAATGCAAAGTGTGACATGGCTGCAATTGCTTTTTAAGTACAGTACTATAGACGAGGAATTTTGATAGGTGCTTCCTGTCAATAGAACATTCATCTTTCCCCAACCCCCAGCCCAAAAATTCTGCTTTGTAAAGCCATATTATGTAAAGCCAAAATTATGCTTTGTAAAGCCATAGGATTATTCCCTTTGGATTATTCTGGTCCAGGATACAGCCCAACAGATGAAGCAGATAAAACCAATGCTGAAAAATATTCTTTTTTAAAAAAAGGTTGCCAGCCAACCCATCTTTAAAGCTCAAATCGCCATACCTTCCGTAAGTTATTAGATGACACCTGTTTGAAAGTTAAATCGGCATGAAACAGTTTTCTTACACAGATTCTATGGAAATGAACTAGAGCTATACAGAAAAGTTTTAAAGTGGAAAGTGTCTTATGTCTATAATGTTTGTTTCCTTGTTCTGTTTACTTCACTTGGATAAACTGCTGTGCACCTGTGTATTTTGGTTAACAAGTTTGTAGATAAATTTGCTACAGACATTGGACCAAATCTTGTTGTTGCATATACTAAATCACACTAGAAGAGGCATACTGGATCAATGAGGATTTGGGGAATCAACTCTGCCATAAATTCCATCGATTCAAATAGACTTCTCTAACTGCAGTATACTTTAGTATTGAAAATCATAATTAGAGAAAGCCCATTGGAAGCAACGAAGCTTATGGAGGAGTTAACTCACCAGATCTCCATAGATTCAATGACCTTACTTTAGTGTGATTTAGTACCCTAAGCAATAGGATTTTGGCCATTAAGCTAGAAATCATGGGTTCCCAACCTAAGGCCTATGGGCCAGATCTGGTCCATGGTGCCATTTCATGTGCCCTCGCCCCTCCATGGGCAGTTGAGAAACAACATGCCCATCCCCTTTGAAGCTGTTGGGACAAAATAGCCACCCCATCATGCAGGCAGGGCAAAATGGCCATCCAGCCCTCAAAGATAAATGAGAGAGCATGACCCAGCCCCCAGTTTGAAAAAGTTGGGAACCCCTTGCTATAGATTATCTGGCCTAGCAAAGGTCACCACATAGGTACAATTATCTGATAAAGCATGGGTTCATAGGATCATAGAATCTTTGAGTTGGAAGGGGTCTTTTGAGCCATCAAATCCAATCCCCCACTCAATTCAGGAATCCAAATCAAAGCAAATCTGACATATGGTTGTCAAATTCTCTCTTGAATACCTCCAGTGTTGGAGTGCTCACAACCTCTCAAAGTAGTTGGATTCCACTGTTGTACCGCTCTAGCTGTTAAGAAATTTCCCCCCTGATATTCAGCCTACATAGCAAGTGTAATTGTGGTGCTCAGAATTGGACACCATACTCTAGATGTGGTCTAACTATATTCAACAATCTGTGTCCTGCGGCCTACTTCTGTATCGAGGTTAGGATGACTGTTTCAACCTTATGCTCCATTACTCATCAGGGTTTTGATCTGCCAAGGCTACTTGGCATGTAAAACATTTATTTCCCTGAATTTTGAAACGCCCGATTTGTTTAAAAACATGGAGACAACCTTGGGTTTCTCGATATTTTAAGAGCTTGGAGGAAATTCATCATGGTAATCCACAACAAATCAATTGTCAGCCATTGCAAGCAACACACTGTTGATTTTATAGCAAACACAACGCTGTTGGGATTTTGGAAATAATAAGCAACGTTGTTCTTTGGAGGGCTCAGGGAATATTCTCATAAACATTACATATGTGCTCAGCCTCCTCCTTTACTTTTCTTTTTTTTAAAAAACTTTTTCCATAGTGCATATTGCTTTCTTCAGCCTGTTACATAACAATGAGCAGAGAAAAACACTACACAGGAGATATGGTTGGCTGGCAGCCCTATTTGCTGGAGTAGCTTAACAACTCCTTAAGAAGAGATTTTAGCCAGATGTGCTTCTTCCTTAGCCTCTGTTCTGCTAAATATTTTGTATTGGAAGAAAACAAACAGAAAGGACCTCCTATCCATGCAAACTGCTTAAAGAAGAGTCCACTGGAGAGAAAATGATCCGTGTGTAACTGTCCTTGTAGGTGCAGATTTCTGCAACAGGATCTTGGCCAGTGTTTCCAAGCTCTGTGGCTATTTTAGCTATGACAAAGTGATTGGAAGCAATCCTCAATTTTGCCTGTATTTCTACTCCCTCCTCTCCTGCATTAATTCCCTTAACTCTCCCTTTCAGTATATCATAGGATTATTTTTGCGTTTTATTTAGTGCTAGCCACCTTTCACTCATCACGGTTGACCCTTAGTGCCATTTTCAGTCTACAGAATTATTTTTATTGAGTACATTTATCAATGAAATACAGTATCTCACTGGCAGCATGATTTTAAATCAAAGTCTGCAGCTTGTTTTCACACACTGGTTAAAACTAACCACAAACATCCTTAACCTCAATGCAGGCATAATACAAGACCAGGTGTTCTTGGGCTTCAACTAGCAGAAGTCCAAGTAAGCACATCTGCTGATTAGAGCTTCTGGGAGTTGAAGTCCAAGAACGTCTGGAGAGCCATGTTTGATGAACCCTGGACTAGACCAAGGGAAAATATGTGAGGGAAAATATGCACTCTATTGCCCTTCACCATGTACCAGAGATCAGAAAATATTGTGCTTGCACTCAGTTTATAACCTAGAGAATCTGGGCCTAGTTTATAACCTAGAGAACCCTAGGCTAAACTATAAACAGACAAAACTGAATAGCATAAAAAGCAAAGCACACATATGTAATGTTATCTAAAAGACTAATTGTTACATTCCAGTGTGAGCTTTCAATGGTAAATTCACTTTGTCAGATATATTAAGTGTCTAGTGAAATTGTTATTCTAATAGGAATCTCTAATACTGTAAGTCTTAGGAGAAGGGTGTCTGAGCATGATAACGTCAGTTAACTATCAGCTGTTTAATTCAAGTTATATGCTTCTAGGGTACCAAAGGAGCAAAGGGTCTGTCCTCATTTTCGGTATGTATAATAAGAATTATTTCTCCCTCTCTATTGCTTTCTCCATGTAAAATGTTATTTTGCCCCTGTTTATCCTCACAATTTAGTTAGATAGGATAGTCCGCTCATGATTTATTCAGCGAGTTTCCTATTCATTACACTTTTCTGACTTTCCAATACAGTATAACCTTGCATAACGCTAAAACTTGTTTCCACAAGTCTTGGTGTTTTCTGATTTTTAGTGTTATCCGATGCATGTTAAAATCCTATGGGATGCATTGGATAATGTTAAAGCTCCATAGAGATACATTGTAACCGCACAGGCTTTAGCGGTTGTTATCTGATGCATCTCATAGGATCTTAACGTTATTCGATGCAATTCTCTCCCCCCCCCAGATTACTTAACATTATGCAATTTTAGCGTTATCTGAGGTAAACATTATCCGAGGTATTACTGTACCTGTTAAGAGAGAAAATACTCAACCTTGCTCTGTTTTGTTGGCTTGTTTGTTTGTTTCATTTCACTTTATTTTGGTATCTCCTTCCCCCTCACAGCCCTGTGAACTGACAGAGTATGTGCGTAGCCATAGCCGTAAGTACTATTCTTGATTTTTTTATACAGAATCTATTTCCCTATGTAATCACGCCACATGTTTGTGTATAGGACCAACGTAATTTTGTTCCTCTAGATTACTGGTGAAGATAGATTAAGGGTACTATTTAACCCTGAAGGCACAATTCAAAGGGAGGAAATTCACCATTAGCCTTACATTAATTTTCTAGAGACCAAGTCAGATTTGGTTGTGATCACAAATTTAAACTCAAGGTTTAACTAAATTTAGGTTTGAGCCTATGTAATTCAGAACAAAAGTTTAAAAAAGCAACATTTTATTGCTAATTCCAACTACTGTAGACTCATTGATACAAACAGATTTACATAAAATGTCGATTTACCACTTAGCAGTTGATTCAGTGGCCCTGTTTTCATTTTGGACCCTTGTATTTAACTGTTATAATGCTACAACTGTTCTTTGACACAAAACCAAATGAACCTCTAAACTATCATAGTATTATAACTGTTGTTTTGGGGGTGGGACTAAATTTGGACTTTGGAGAGTCCTGCAAAACTGTATATGCAGACTTAGAAGAACTGGTGTATAATAAAGAATTGCTGTGTGCTGAATAAAATAAAATAAAAAACACAGTAGCACTTTAAAGACTAACTGCTATATTTTCACTGTTAGCTTTTGCGGATCAAGTCTTTAAAGTGCTACTGTGTTTTTTATTTTATTTTATTTGGTTTATTTTGTTTTGTTTTCTGAGATGCCTGAACCACAGACTAAGATGGCTACTATTCCAAAAAATTGCTGTGTGCTGGTTTCAAATAATCTATATTTCAGTAAATTTAATCTGAGTCTCAGCTGTGCTTCATGTTTTCCTTGGTCTTCGAATTAATTTCTAATCTGACAAAACTGACCAATGTAGTACTTTTTGCTAACCAAGACACATCCTTAAGTTAACTATTAACATCTGTAATAATAGCACAAATGCAAGAGCAGGTTGTGCCTTCAGTAGACCACTTAAAAACCAAACAAAAGCCAGCTTTCAATGACGTTTCTCATGAGGTTAAGCACCAGATTTTGTGGATAGTCCACCCAATATGGGGGTGAGGGAGGTACATGGAGATTATTTGACAGTTCTTTGTACGAAGACCTGGGAGGAAAGTTGTGGCCAAATGCTACCCGAGATGCTGCTTGAAACCCAGTACTGTACCCCTAAAGGCTGCTTGCAGCTAGCATTTAAACTCATCTTAAAAAGCAGCCCTGACACAGATGTTTTTCCAAATTATCCACAAAGTCTAGTGCTCAGCCTGAGGAAGATGAATTGTCATTGAACTCTAACTGTTTGTTTGATTTTCCAGTAGTAATAAAGTTATCACCTGCTCTTGCATTTGCATTATTTTAAGAACCACATGCCTTAGTCCTAATTTTTTTTCCTGAACTAATAGCAGTTTCTCTATTTTACAACTTCCAAGATAATATGGTTCAAAATAATACATCTCATTCTTTCTTCTTTAGCTTGTTGGAGAGGTGAGTATTGCTCCATTTTTTTACTATTCATCTTCTGTAGATGTTTCCATACCTTAGGGAGAACAGTAGTATTGCCTTTCTCTTGTATTTGTTATGTGATGTCAAGTCAGTTCTGAGTTGAGGGTGACCCTGCTAGGGGTATCAAAGTACATGAGCTGCACAAGAAGTGGCTTGCCATTGACAGGAACTTGCCAGGAACTTGAGCCAAGCTCTCCTGACTTCTAGTCCTTATCCACTACATAGCGCTGACTCAGTATACCACAATAGTCTCAATACGGTTGAATATAAACTTGTTTGTGTGAGATATGATATGCAAGCTAAGTCTCTGAATAAAGCATATTAGATGCCTCCATAATCCCATTCCCAACTACATTGGATGATCTGAGCCCCTCTCTCCCTCTCCTTTTTTAATTAGTAAGATGTAGCATTTGGTGTGCTTTTAATCTTTTTTAGATTTTAATTTTAATTTTAAATTTTAACAGTTTTAAGGTTTTTAGGTAGTGTTTCTGTTTTATTGTCATGTTTGTTTTGTTTATTTTGTTTTTATTACTTATAAACCGCCCTGAGTCATTTCGGTGAGAAGGGCGGTGGAAAAATACGAATAAATAAATAAATAAATTGTCTTCATTGAGAGCAAGAATCTTCTGTGAGGAATGGGACAGTTAGATCCTTTCCTGCTGACTCGGAGCAATCAACAGCCAGGAAAACAATAGGTAAAGAATAGTTACCTGGAGAAAAGAGGAGAAAATGTAGTAAAGATAAAACTCTTCAATACATATTCCACTGGTAATAATAAATACACCACAGAGAGAGAGAGAGAGAGTGGAAGGCAGAATCCCTGTCTTTTGACTCATCTAATAAATGTTGTTCTTCTTCTTTCATGCCCCAATCAAGCCCTGGACTGCCAATATGAAGCCAGTTTCTTTCCTTTGTTGTTAGCCAAACTTAAGTCCTTATCGGTGCATGTCTCTGGCAGTAACTGGCAGAGTAGTAAATGAGCCGGATTCTGTATCTCTCCACATTCACACAGTGTTGTGTTGTCCACCAGCAGCCCCTACTTGAGCATGTTAGTCTTGCATTTAGGGACGCCAGCCCTCAGTCCTCCAAGCAATTTAGAGGAGGTTGAGTTCCTCAGCTATATCCTCCTTTAATTTTGTTCCATGTCCAGTGAGCTCCTTCTTCCATTTTCTAATTTTGTTTTGCTCTTTTGTATGCTCAATAATGGTTGTTCTTGTCATGAAGCTCTTCCTGAATCTGAGCCGTCAGAATTGAGGCTCAGATCTGTTCAGAGTACGTCGAGGGTCATTTTCTTGCTTAGTTCTCTTGGTGTCCACTGCTACTTGTTGCTACCAACAAGAGGGTATATTTTCTCAACTAGTGTCAGTTTGAGGCATCCTTTCACTAGAAGTATAGGTTTGAGGCATCCTGTCACTATGACCTTGTCAAACCAAAGAATTTAATAAATATATCAGAGACAGTGGGGGTAGGAGGTTTCATTTTGTCTACTCTCTGCTGTACACATATAATTAAAAACAGATAGTCCTGGGCTCAGTGTTGTTTAATCCCAAGAGAGTAGATACAGTATTGCTACCATAATATCTAAAAACCTGATTTGTAATTTAGAAGAACAGTGTGTACATCCATAAATTGTTTTCTTTCAGAGCTGTTTAAGAAGTTTTTAATTACCTTATTTTGCTTTCCAGGAATACCTCAGTGCCCTGTATATCCAACAGAATTAGTGTTTGCCTTGGATATCTCCCAAGATACCACATTCCAGCTATTTCAACATATGAAGGATATTGTCATAGAGATTGTGAATAATACCAACATTAGGGAAAGCAATTGTCCAGTAGGAGCCAGAGTGGCTGTTGTGTCCTACAACTCTGACACCCACTATCTGATCCGCTTCTCGGATTTCCACAGCAAGAGTCGTTTGCTTTCGCAGATCCAAACCCTTTCATACCAGAGATCAACACACAGGCGAGACCTTGGCGGGTGTATGAGATTTGTTGCCAGGAACATCTTCAAGCGAACGCTCCAGGGTGGTAATGTGAGAAAAGTCGCAGTGTTTTTTAGCAATGGCCAGTCTCACAATCCAAATTCCATCAGCACAGCAGTACTGGAGCTCAGTGCCTTAGATATACATCCAGCGGTCATTGCTTTCAAAAACATCCCTGAAGTCAACAATGCTTTTGCGGTGAGAAATTACTGCCTTTTTCTTCTTTGCATTCAGGAGATATCTCAAAGGATAAAGGATGTGTTGGTACAAAGAGTATCTTTTATTTAAATGTTAATTAAATTTTACATTTGACTACTTTAATTGAGTAATCCACTTAGCATTATCAGGTTTTCCCAGATAAGGAAGCAATATTTTTAAACAGGCCAACAGAATTCCTTGTCTGAGGGGAGCATGGTTGAGCTTGGGAGCTTGAAAGAACTATGCCTGGTAGTCTAATCAAAAGGGCATTAAACAACAACTGTAGTTTGGTGTCATTATCATGGCCATGATTATTGGTGGAAACAAATAGGCTGGCCATCAGCAGGTCCACTTTCCTGGTATGTTCCTAACAAGAGAATAAGGTTCTTTTGTCCCTGTCTTCATTTATTTATTTATTTATTTATTTATTTATTTATTTATTTAGTCATACTTCTATGCAGCCCTCCTCACGAATGACTCAGGGCGGCAAACAACAGTAAAACACAATCAACAATAAAACCCATGATAAAATACCCACCCATCTCCGAAAGTTAAAC